>JBBPLW010000174.1:0-34029 GCA_038089995.1 Tylopilus balloui
CGGAAAGAAACCATGATTGCGAAATAAAAGAAAGGAGAAGAGGTAGAGAACTGCGAAGGTGAATGGTGACCTAGGACCATCGCCCTGTCTTTTATGGTACTCGGGGCACAGCCCACCAGGACGCGGGACTAAAACGAATTGACAGGTAAGCGATGCGAACGTGGTGGTACGATCAGATGTACTTGCTGGCATCTCAGGACCATATGGAAGTTGACATGATTGATACGTGTTATACTCTCAATACACCGAGGGATCGAGCTGCTTGCAGTCCGTAGATAATCGCTCATTGTGGCCAACAAAGGAATAGATGCGGCGCATTGCGAGAACAGAAGTCGAGTTGTGATCAACCTCGACATGTTGTATAAGTGAATGCGTTCTACCTGTGAAAGTATAATTGATAAGATACTTCCTTTGTTTTTGAATATTTAGTGCTTACCCACTAACAGTCGAATTTGATTCGATGTTTCCCCCGATATCCAATAGTTCGTTCCTTACCTGCTAACCGTCGAATTTGATGCTACGTTTCGTTATGGATACCGATCGTCCGCTTCCTCTGTGGAAATGTCGATTGTCATATGAAGTATTAATTACCCATGGCCACTTCGAAACTGGCTTTAGGATAGCCGGGTCTGTTGACCATTCCAGTGAAGCACGGTGAACAATCCCATTGAATCAACAGAATGTTTTCCTACCAGTCATCGTGGCACAGTCGCGGCAGAATTCTCGTGGGTGACATGGCTTCATGATCCTTCTCCGTATGGCCGATCACTGGATAGTTTCAGGTGCTCCACGTCCACACGCCTCAATATTGGGCCGTCATCAAGTTCGGTCCTCGCATGCATGATGACTCACACATGCCGCATCAATGAAAAACTGGGGAAAGAAGAACTGACAAGATCGCACCGTCGAACCGAACTCCAACGCTCAGCACCCACCACTGCGTCGTTGTAGTACATTTGCTGTTGAAAACGAGCGCTTGAAACATCTGGTTCATTTTTCCAGCCTACGTGTGGGATTCGATGTGATGGCTCGTATGAGGCTGCCGTTGATCGCTCAGATGAGACGAGCTGTGTCTGGCGAAAGTCGTTCCGGCTGTGCAGATTCCCACACGCACGTGACTTACAGCCAATAAGAAAACGCGAGATTAATATCGCCGCGAAAAATAGTAGAAATTGAAAATTGAAATTGACTACTGTACTCCCATGTGCATGAACTTGTTGAACGTGCGTCTCTCGCGTCGTCCTAATCTACCGCGCGCTCGACATTGTGGAGGAGCCTGGCTCACCCCAACGTTGCAGAGGGACCTGACGAACTTACTCGACCCAGGATAACAATTTGGAGATGTGACAGCGGTGGCAGCAACGTACGTACGCCTTGGAGATGGTCTCGCGTGTCGCCACATCTGTGAAAGCTTGAGTGTACCTCAAGCTGAACGAGTTCAAGGTACATGTGTGTGGATGCTGACGGAGTGTTACACCTTTCAGATCTATAATACTTTTGAAATGGTAGCAGACCATGATTTCCAAGGATCAGGTGATGCTCGAGGGAAGTTCTGCAAGATGTGAGTGAGTGGATGGCGGAGTTCGCGATGTCACCGTATTCGCGAAGTCTCTGCTATCCATTCGCTTGGCCGTAGCGTCGGTCTTTCCGTTCGCATGCTATGAATCCTCACACTTTAAACCACTTGTAAACGATGTACATTATATTCGTCTGAACTCAATGCTCTGATTTCTAGTCTTCAGACATCAACTTCAGTTCGTGAATGCAGTTGAATCATCGACTTCAACTTCTAGTTCGAACCTCTCTGAAGTCGACTCTATTCTCTAAAGGTTCCGCACCTGGACTACCTTTGCATCGCAGGTAGTATGGCGTACAATGTCGTTACTGCTCTCATAACACAGTTTTTCATAGTTATGCCGCTGGCAATAATACATGGGAAGCTTTTCATATATACCATACGTCACCTTATGCTTCACGGGCACCGGCGCTTCTGTTGCGACATGCATAAGTGCTCCATGTCGCCATAATGCGGAAAAACGATCCCAACGATGACGCCGGCCTCGTGGATCCTCGGGTGTTCGCATGACCCTTCGTGAGTACAGACATAGCGGTCGTTTGAAAACAGATAAACGTTGGCACAGCTATGTAATAGTTGGCCGGCCAGCATGGATGTGTCTCCCGACTCTGAGTCGTTAGGCCGAACGTCAAACTAGACATTTCGGTCGCAGTGAGCGTTGAAAGTGGCGTCACAAGGGCTTGACGTCGGGGAAGTGTTTGACCTCATCAGTTATCATCGGAAATTGTTACCCGTTGCTTGATATCTTTACTATTTGCATTCTTATTTAGCCGTAGTTGTGCCTCGTTCTTCCTTTTCTCCTACATTGCCTTCCTGATATCTATCACATCCTGCACGCGGCTCCAAATCTGTCCATTCTCGACACAGCTCGCTTGCAGGATTCGGATGTTCTAACGCCTCCTCGGCTTGGAATGGGTGGCCTCGGACTCCGTATTCGTTTACTGCGGCTGTACCATCAAGTTGCTAGAGACACGCCACACAGCTCAGTGTGCTCGGCCACCAGCACTCCTTGATGCCTCTGTCGCTCGGACCGCGCACTGCACAGTCGATAATCCAGGCCCTCCTGGAGACGCATCTAGCGTGGCAGCCTCCGGGCGCAGACTTCAACAGATCGTCGGACACATTCATTGTCGGGTGAACATGCAACATGTCGAGTATCACAGCGCGAAGTCCGTTCTTGGCCCAAGACAGTGCATCTGTGGCAGTTAATGCATGCTGTGGCCACTGATGCATCTTTGTACACATCAAGAATGCCTCGATATCTAGTGGTTTCTCTACTGGTATCGATATACGTACCCGGTAATTCAGCACCTTCCATGCCAACGACTGCGTCGAAAATGGTCATTGCATCATGCAGCATCAATCACCTGGCTCCCTGCCTCATGACGAGTCCTGCTTGGACGGAACTCGGTCATTCATCTTATCCGCGTCCTCTAGGCTGTGGGCCGAGTATAAAAGACAGGGGAATGATCCTGGGTCACCATTCACCTTCGACACTTCTCTACTTTCTCTATTTTCCTTTTATTTCGAATCATGGTTTCTCTTCGCGCTGGCGCGACTGCTGCTTTCACTGTCTTTTCTCTTCTTGGATCCTCTCTGGCTGCCCCACTTTCTAACAAGCTGGTCACCCTCAGTCCAGGTGCCCGTGACCTCTTGAAGAGGTCCACCCCCGCTGCCCCTCACTTCGTTGTGTACAGTGATTCCTGGGTCTCACCCATCCCGAAGCCTTCCGAACTCAAGGTGAGCACCCATTCATCCATTTACCCGTGTTCCCACTCTCTGACGCTGCTTCAATCCAGGGATTCAATGTCTAGTCAGTGATTCTCGAGGGGTATGATAGATACAGCGCGACTAACCCAATCCCAGTGCTCTGTCCTTCTTGCTGTCCAGTGGCGCCGCCGACATGGCACTCCAATGGCAACAGCTCTCCGACAGCCAGCGTGCTGGGTACCTGAAGGAGTTCAACGATGCTGGAATCTCCATCATCGTATCTGCGTTCGGATCCACCGAAGAACCGACCACTGCGGGAGAGAACGCGGTTTCTGTCGCCAATAGCTTGTCTTCCTGGGTGAAGAAATATGGCGTTCACGGTATCGATATCGATTACGAGGTACTGCTTCCACTCGCTCCTGGTGGTGTGACTTGAACTGATGGGGTCTGAATGGTGATGCTAGGACCTGAGCGCATTTAACGGCGGCGCAGGCAGAGCTGAGCAGTGGCTCGCGTCCTTGACTCGACAACTCCGGACGCAGCTTCCTCAAGGGGAATATATCCTCACTCATGCCCGTGAGTTGTTGACCTCCCATGCGTGATACAACAATTGAAAATTGGCCCGTAGCCCTCGCCCCCTGGTTCGCTCCAAACAGGTGGGCTGGAGGAGGATACTTGGAAGTAAACAAGCAGGTCGGTAGTCTGATCGATTGGGTACGTTATTATATGTTCTCTAAAAATATATATGGCTGACCATTCGTCTCAGTACAACATTCAGGTATGCCCAGATATCTATGACTTGCGGAGATAGACTGACATGGATATCATCTGCTCGTTAAACTTCAGTTCTATAACCGTAAGTGTGCGATTTACTGTCGACGTTGACGAGCTCAAGCTCTCTACAGAGGGAGTAACAGAGTACACGACCTGTCAGGGCCTTCTTGAACAGTCCTCGTCGACATGGCCCGAGACAGCTGTCTTCCAGATCGCTTCTAATGGCGTCGACCACAACAAGCTCGTAATCGGTAAGCCAGCCGCGTCGTCGGATGCCTCCAACGGGTATATCGCTCCGGGAGAGCTTGCCAACTGTGTCGCCCAAGCCCATGGGAAAGGATGGGGTACGTTTGATGTTCTTCGTGATGTAAAGAGATCATGTATTAAGGACTTGTCACAGATGCTGGTGTGATGGTTTGGGAGGTATGTTTTCCGTTCCTTGGTATCAGCCTGTGTCGACGTTTTCTTTGACAGTACCCTCATGCGACATCATCCTGGATCACCACCGTCCGAGGTAATACCTATCATTAGGGTGAACATGAGGTGCCTGGGTTTTCCTCAGGCCTGAAACGATCCTTTGATTACTATGCTTAATAATGACTTTGATGACAATGTTATTTGAAGGTGAAAACTTAGTGTGAACAGTAAGCTGTGAATCACCATGCTCCTCAGAGATAATGAGGTAGAATGCGCAGAGAAGACACGCCCCGTGCTGCATTATTGGTGGGAGTTTTGATTGCCGTGTGTTGAAAGTTCTCGCAGTCTACCCATCATATGGTGTGTCGACGAAGTGATGCATCAGAGCATGCAGCGGTCGTGTGTAGCAATACGCTCTTCATGAGGTGCACGGTACATCCTCCCAAATGATGCAACATGTCGAGATCTGCTACACGATTTCTGTGTTTAGTAGTACTAATAGTTCAGTCATTTCCAGCGCTAATTTGAAGTTGAAGTGCTGTCACGGTGCTCAAGCGCTCATTTTTGAATCAGCGCCATATGATGATGCATCATACGGGAGTACGTATTGTACACTTCATGCGGCTGGGGTGCATTCACACCCACGACTATCGCTTCGTCGACACCCTGACTCATCGACCTCAACACCATGATCATGATATTAAATCATGTAACGACGAAATGATTCATCAGATCCTACCGTCGCAGGTATCAATACACTCTCCATAAGGACTGCATCATACGGGAGGATGTATTGTACGCGGGTTTTCAACTCCTTTTTTTTCATTTATGTCCCGTCGGGGTGCTCTACCACATGTAGGACACTACTAAACTAGATATAAGGGGCACCCCGTGCTCCTGCAGTGCTCCCGATCTCCCGGGATACCCTGAGTTTCCACTCCTTGCGTATTGATGCACAACACACGGCAATCAAGTAACCTTGGAGAAGGCCACATGCTACCATGAAGCCCAGGATGTTCAACGTAGTCGTCATGATCGCCAATCGATGTGGCAGATTAGCCACCTCGTTCGTGAGGTACCGTCCATACATCTCCGTGAACTGACTTTTCCGCGTCCGTAGATTGCGTCTGGAGTATAAAACGCAAGGAAATTATCCTAGGTCACCATTCACCTTCGACAGGTCTCTATTTCTCCTCTCTTCTCTTATTTCGCAATCATGGTTTCTTTCCGCGCTGGCGCGACTGCTGCTTTCACTGTCTTTTCTCTTCTTGGATCCTCTCTGGCCTTCCCGCTTTTCGATAAGCTGGTCACCTTCAGTCCGGGTGCTCGCGACCTCTTGAAGAGGTCCAATCCCGCTCCCCCCCGCTTCGTTGTCTACAACGATGCCTGGGTCTCGCCCATCCCGAAACCTAACGAACTCAAGGTGAGCACCCGTTTACCTATTCACCCCCGTCCCCACTCTCTAACCCCACTTTAATCCAGGGGTACAATGTCTAGTCAGTGTTTCTCGACGGGTATGATAGATACAGCGCGACTAATCCAATCCCAGTGCTCTGTCCTTCTTGCTGTCCAGTGGCGCCGCCGACATGGCACTGCAATGGCAACAACTCTCTGACAGCGAACGCGCTTCTTACCTGAAGGAGTTCAGGGATGCCGGAATGTCGATCGTCGTGTCTGCATTCGGATCTACCGAAGAACCGACCACTGCGGGAGAGAACGCGGTAACTGTTGCCAACAACCTGGCTTCCTGGGTGAAAAAATACGGCATTCACGGTATCGATATCGATTACGAAGTACGGCTTCCATTCGTTCCTAGTCGTGTCGCGTGAACTGACGAGCTCTCCCTCGGGGGTGGTAGGACCTGAACGCATTCGATAATGGTTCGGGCTCAGCTGAGCAGTGGCTCATCTCCCTGACTCGGCAGCTTCGCAAGCATCTTCCTGAAGGACAATACCTCATTAGCCATGCCCGTGGGTTATTCAATTCGCATGTACGAGACAACGACTGAAAATGATCCCCCAGCCGTCGCCCCATGGTTCTCTCCCGGCGTTTGGCACGGAGGAGGATATTTGGAAGTCAACAAGCAGGTTGGCAATCTGATCGACTTCGTGCGTTGTCTCGTGTTTTGTTCAGCATATGTGACTGACCACTCGCTTCAGTACAACATTCAGGTACGCCTAATTATCTACACTGCTCGAGATACACTGACACAGAGGTCTGATGATGGATTTCTAGTTCTATAACCGTGAGTGGACTATTTACTGTGGCGGGTTGACGAGCTCAAGCTCTTTGCAGAGGGAACGCAAGAATACACGACTTGCGAGGGCCTCCTGGAGAAATCGTCGTCGACGTGGCCGAAGACGTCTGTTTTCGAGATCGCAGCAAGTGGTGTCGACCGCAACAAGATCGTGATCGGTAAGCCAGCGAAGTCGTCGGATGCCTCCAATGGATACGTGTCTCCCAGAACGCTTGCGAAGTGTGTCGCCCAAGCCCACGGAAAAGGATGGGGTGAGTTTGACATTGACATTCGCGATGTAAGGAAATTGTACACTGACTCGTTGCAGATGCTGGTGTGATGGTTTGGGAGGTGGGTTGCAAATCATGGTCTGTTATTTGAAACGGTTATGTAACGTGTTCTTTACAGTTCCCTGACGCACCATCTTCCTGGGTCAACACTGTTCGCGGAAAAACGTTCTAAACTGAGCGTATGGAGATATCATTCATAACATGGTTATTAGTTCGAAGGAGTGTAGCATGTACCTGCACGCGGCGTCGAAGTGTTCACCCGGACTGGCGCCGATCCTTATTTTATGATTCATTATTTTTTGTAACGACTGCTTGCATCTCATACTGATTGCTCAAAGTCCAAGATTCTGTGAAATTGGCCGTGCCTGTCTTCATAGGCTTGCGAGTGAGCACCTAGACGCGTATTGTCCATGCATCCGATTTTCCTGGATGTTGATGAATACTAATAATACCTTGAGATGTATTGTCTTGTCGTATCGCCATTGCGCGCGGGGGGCTTCAAGTTCGATCTATATCTCGTCGTTGGGAGTCTCGCTCGGATATGCTTTTTCATCATTCGAAGTCACATCGATGCCATGCATCAGCCAGCGTTGTGATTCACACGACGCAGTCAACGCTACTAGTATGGTTTCTGGTGGATGTCATTGACCGGATGAGTTTTTTATGCTCCTAGTTCTTTCCCCTCGAGGTTCAGATGAGAGCATGAATGGACTCAAGAAACCGAGAAACACACATGGATTTCGAATGATTTGAAATAAAAGTGAATTCAGGAATGAACATGATCGAAATTTTTTAGGTACACACGCAAGTACGAACCATTGGATATAGACAGACAGTCTCAATGATTCATGTGGAGCAACTCAACGTTCCGACCCGAACATAGATTGGTATGAACGAACCATTTTCTTGCTCCTGCAAGGCCGATCTGAATTTCACTTACGGACTCTCATGATTCTAATACGACCAGGCGCACCCTAAATTACCACTACCGTTAGATTACCATGACATGTGCAAAAACATCGCAAAATCACCGCGTCAACGTATACTAATCAAAGTTTCAATAAAACATCACGAAGCATGGCTCGCAGCTCTCTGGCACTCACTGTTCCTTAGCTCAGAGGAAGATTATTCACGACTTACTATTCACACAATATTCACCTTCAATGTGAGTAACATTGACGTCAAGTCGTTAAACACAAAAACAAAATACAGATCGAAGATCGTCTCCGGTGCCAGGAAAACTCGTAAACCTCATACATGGTAGGTATTACCACGGACGGTGGTCATCCAGGAGGATGACGCATCAGGGAACTGTCAAAGAACAAGTTAATCCAAGCGGACGCCAACGAACGGACAGCGTACCTCCCAGACCATCACACCACCATCTGCAACAAATCCTGCTAAATATCTCATTTCTTTACATGATAGAACATCGAACTCACCCCATCCCTTCCCGTGAGCTTGGGCGACACACTTGGACAGCGCTCCCGGAGACATATATCCATTCGAGGCGTCAGACGACTTCGCTGGCTTGCCGATCACGAGCTTGTTACGGTCAACACCACTCGCTGCGATCTCGAAAACAGACGTCTTAGGCCACGTCGATGACGATTTCTCCAGGAGGCCCTGGCACGTCGTGTATTCCTTCGTTCCCTCTCCAGAGTGCTTGAGCAGATTGACTCGGGATATTAGATCATACACTTACGGTTATAGAACTGGAAATGCACGAGCAGATGTTTGTGTCAGTGTCTACGGAAGTCATACCTAATTTGGCGTACCTGAATGTTGTACTGAAGGGAGTGGTCAGCCATGCATCCCGCACAGAATGCGAGACGACGTACCTTGTCGATCAAATGGCCGACCTGCTTGTCGACCTCCAAGTATCCTCCTCCACTCCACACGTTGGGAGCGAACCAGGGTGCCACGGCTGGGAGGGCGAATCTCAATCGTTGTTTCACGTACGCGAGGCCAACCACTCACGGGCATGGGTGATGATATATTGCCCTTGAGGAAGATGCTTCCGGAGCTGCTGTGTGAGGGAGACGAGCCAGCTCTCGGCTTTGCCTCCAGGGCTGTTGAATGCACTCAGGTCCTAGCAATCCCCAGTCAGTTCCCGTCACACGAACAGGAACGAACGGAAGTCGTACTTCGTAATCAACATCGATACCCTGCACACGGTATTTCTTCACCCAGGAGGCCAACTTGTTGGCGACAGAGACCGCGTTCTCTCCCGAAGTGGTCGGTTGTTCGGTAGATCCGAACGCAGATACGATGATGGAGATTCCGGCATCGTTGAACTCCTTCAGGTACCCAGCACGCTGACTGTCGGAGAGCTGTTGCCATTGGAGTGCCATGTCGGCGGCGCCACTGGACAGCAAGAAGGACAGAGCACTGGGATTGGGTCAGTCGTGCTGTATCTATCATCTCCCTCGAGAATCACTGACTAGACATTGAATCCCTGGATTAAAGGAGTGTCAGAGAGTGGGGACGAGGGTGAATGGGTGAATGGGTGAATGGGTGCTCACCTTGAGTTCGGAAGGCTTCGGGATGGGTGAGACCCAGGCATCGCTGTATACAGTGAAATGGGGGCCAGATGGGACGGATCTCTTCAAGAGGTCACGAGCACCCGGGCTGAGGGTGACCAGCTTATCGAAAAGCGGAACAGCGAGAGACGATCCAAGAAGAGAAAAGACAGTGAAAGCAGCAGTCGCGCCAGCGCGGAAAGAAACCATGATTGCGAAATAAAGAAAAGTAGAGAAGGTAGAGAACTGCGAAGGTGAATGGTAACCCAGGATCATTCCCCTGTCATTTATACTTGGAACACAGCCCACGAGGACTCGAAGGAGGTGAGTTCCGGAGGTCCATCTACCCAGGGCATCATTAGCTGAGTGATTGATGCGGCACGTGAAACAACTCTTACTGAAGTGGTTATCGGCATTAAAAAGTTGTTTGATCGATATTGTGCAACGACACCCCCGAGGAGAAATCACCACATAACTTGAGTCGAATCTTGACTTGTACAAAGAGACATCCAGTGGCCACAGCTTTCATTTTAACTGCCGCGGATGCGCCGCGTTGTTCCAAGAACGAGAGTATCGTAGCGGTTGGCCAAGATATCGAATACTGCGTGGTTATCTGACGGTGTATGTGGCCAAAGATCCGTTTCAAGTATACGCCCAGAGGCTATGCGACATTTTGCCCTCAGTACCCGATGTTTTCTCCATGATGTCTGACGTTATTACAGCGAATCTGGAAGTGATGGAATCAGCGAGGTCACTGCCATGTCTGTCGATGTATTTGTCAGAACGTTGACCTCTGAAATTTCGATGGATTCGCTAGCAGGATTGTCGGTGGGGTCAATAGCATACAACCCTACTAGTAACTACCAAGCGCAAGGCTTGTGGAAAAAATCCCGTCAAAGTTATGGGTGATGTTAAAGAAAACACAGATCTTACACTGGTCCCTAACTTGGCCGAAGCCGTTCACCATGTGATAGATCGCTTCATAGTCGGGCGCCTGGGCCCTTGAAGCCCGACACTGTCACAGGCAGTGTATGACATGGCAGATGGCATCATACCGACGAGGAGGTTCGGTGGCGACTTCAATGATTACAAACTTATCTATAACCGAGAAAACAAACATGCACAGCACGAAGTACATGTGATAAGAATTTCCGCATGCGCAGGCCCGCTCCGAAGGGCCCACGGTGGCGGCGACGTCTGTATGAGCGAGGTTAAGTATGCAGTAAGTACCCAGTGATGTATCGATGTGATATTTCGAACCGAAGCGGCGATTTGAGCAAAACACAAACCCGCCTCTGAAGCCTGAGAGACAGACTCTCCAAGCCCAAAGGACATGCCTCGCAAAGATGTCGATTGGTACTCAGTATGTAGAACAGAATCACTGGATTTCTGGAAGTTCCCCAGGCCATGAATGCGCACAAAGTCGTTTCAACTACAATCGAGACTCACTGAAGTTCAATCCTCTACGATCCCAGCTTCATCGGGTCCTGCCGCATCTCTCCTCAATTGTTGTGACTCGTCGGGTACGAGGTCCATTGATTCCTCTTCCTCGGTTTCATCGTGTTCTACTGCGTCGTCGACCTCATCTGCCATTTCCGAGTCGTAGTCCCAGCCAACTTCCCCTTGGCCTTCAGCTACGTCCTCATTTTCTCTTGTTGGTATACTCATATTGTCATCTTCGGTCGTGTGTGGTAGCGATGATGGGACAACCTCACGAGGCTGAGTGGTAAATGGGGGTGGCAGGGCTGCCTTTGCCTTTCCTTTCGGCCGTGAGGCTGACGACACGCTTTCACCCTCCTGAGCTTTCCCCTTGTTGGAGTTGACATTGCGTTCCACACCACTCTTTCGATTCTTATCCCCCTTGGCGTTGTCCCTGTAAACTATCCGGAAACTGAGCGACGCCAAGCGGCAAGAATAAGCGTAAATTACTTTGGAGTTCATTTTGCAGCGGGTCGACCAAGTCTCCGAACTCGATCATTTCTAATGCCTTGAGTACGTCAGAGGCAGAAATACTCTTGTGTTGCTTCGAGAGAGCCACGTCGTGTGCACTAACGAGAAACGGCTCAATATCATATACCGTAAGGAATGCCTATCTCACGTTGCGGCTAGCGGAACCGATGAGTTCTTCAGCAGGATAATACCATAAGCATACTCACCCAAATAGTTGATGAACACGGTTGACCCTTTCACCAGAGACAAAACTGTTTCTTTTTGCAATTTGGAACTGTCTGGTATCTGCGAGAAACGTGAGCACCATCCAGGCACGAATCTGAGAGCTTTCAACTCACCACTGATTTTGCGATCTTCGTAACGAGGCTTTTGGGGAGTTCAAAGTTCTCGATGCCTTCTGAAACGAGATCTTGCTGGGCTTGAGCTGATATAGGACCTCCGCCTGCATCTTTTCGCGGCATGCTTCACGTCTATGTCAAGCGTAGTATTCAGTAGCGACAACTGAAGTTACTGAACTTGCAAGTTCTGATTAGTGACAATGGTCACGTGAGGTCAACTTGTTATCAACACCCTACCCTTGGACCTTGAAATGGAACCTCCACGAGGACGACCGACGAGGACGACGCCCAGTATTCAAAGGCATCGAGGGTGAAACAATTCTAAATAAAAGACCAGTGTGAGTGATACTTGACTCTATGCTGCTTTTCTGACATCTTATGGTCTCAGTCATATTTTCTAATAAACCCCGATGCGAAAGTGATGTTTCCCAAAGAACTCCGTCTCCTGCTTTGGCTTTTCTTTATTCACTGCGTAGGGATATACTTGTTCACCAAGGGATTCCTTTTGAGCCGGTTGTCTCTTCCAGACCGAAATGAGTGTGGCCATGATGCGTGCACCTTGCTCGCGACGCATAAAAGAGCCGTCATACTGGTAATCGACGCCCTTCGGTTCGACTTCATTTCCAATCATCCCCCGGAACCTCCTTCCCCGTATCACCACAACATCTTGACTCTTCCCCGGGAGCTCACCGCTGCGCGCCCGCAACACTCTTTCATATTTAACGCTCATGCCGACCCACCGACCACAACGCTTCAGCGTATCAAGGGTCTCACAACCGGCTCACTTCCGACATTCGTCGATGTTGGGGACAGCTTCGGAGGTTCTGCTATCGTTGAAGATTCACTGCTCCACCAGACTGCAGCCGCTGGCCGCAAGGTCAGCTTGCGATCCACACTCTATTTTCAATCTATCTAAATACCTGAAAGGTTGCTCTCGCAGGCGACGATACGTGGATGACACTTTTCCCTGATATCCTTGATCACAACATGTCCTTCCCCTTCGACTCATTTGATGTCGAGGACCTACATACCGTCGATCAGGGGGTCATTTCAAACCTCTTGCCCTTGGTGAAGAGTCACTCACGCTCTTGGGGTCTTGCGATTGGTCACGGTCTAGGTGTTGACCATGCTGGGCACCGCGTCGGCCCTGAGCATCCGGTCATGAAGGCGAAACTGGAACAGATGAATGACTTCCTCCATGAGCTTGTTAGGGCTATGGATGAGGATACACTGCTAGTCTTGCTTGGGGACCATGGCATGGATCGCACGGGCAACCATGGGGGTGATAGTATCTTAGAGACGATGTCCGCTGTCTGGATTTATAGCAAAGGTCCAGCTCTATCCCAAGAGTCAACATCGCTTCCGACCGACCTCGTTCCCACAACAATATTTCCAGGCGAGACCGTTCCTCATCGACATATTCAACAGATTGACCTCGTCCCAACGATATCACTCCTTCTCGGCCTGCCCATTCCGTTTAACAACCTTGGGAGCATTATCCCAGAAGTCTTCGACCGCGGATCGAACAGCGCGGGGGTTCAGAAAGCACTTGAACTCAACGCGAATCAAATCAAGAATTATCTGGATACCTACCTCGCCAGTCCGTCTGGTGGGGAGCTTGATGGATTCTGGTCTCAGCTTTCAGATAGCTGGGTGGCAGCCCAAACCCCTTCGTCAGAGGATTCCCTCCGTCCCCTATGGGCATTCACTCGCCACTCGCTATTGGTGTGCCGAACTCTATGGGCACGGTTCAGTGTCCCTCTGATCGTTGCTGGTCTTATTATCATAACCTTCAGCATTGTTGCGACATATTGTGCATACCGTTCATATGGCGATGACAGTGGAGATCCCGAGGAATGTCGTACAAGGGCGCTGTCGAATGCATA
Source organism: Tylopilus balloui (assembly GCA_038089995.1). NCBI lineage: Eukaryota > Fungi > Basidiomycota > Agaricomycetes > Boletales > Boletaceae > Tylopilus > Tylopilus balloui. The sequence continues at coordinate 13,700 of JBBPLW010000174.1, forward strand.
CAGGGCCGGTGCCAGTGGCCTAGCGGTGGGGAGTATAGCTCATTTCCCTCTGGAGAGTTTGATGGAAGGTGTTCACCTCTATCAGACTTCGCTTTTTTGGAGCGCACTGTTCTCCACGCTAGCGTTTACACTCTCGTGCCGCCCTACTTTCCGCCGTTCGCAGCTAAACCATGTCTCAATCATCGCAATCATTCCCGTTCTTCATGCACTATGTTTCGCTTCCAATTCTTTTACTGTCTGGGAAGACCGCATTGTCCTTTTCCTTAGCATTACATCACTCGTTCAGGTTTTCTTGATCGGATTCACTGCGCCAACGCCTCGCCTTCGATATCGCATCCTTGGCTTTTCTGGGATCTTTGCCGCCTGTGTCCGGCTCATGGCAATGAGCACCGTGTGTCGAGAGGAACAACACCCCTACTGTGCGGTGACATTTTACGTTTCGCCTACCTCATCCGCTCCTCCAGTTCTCGCCTTGCTCATCACGCCTACTGTCGCCATCTCCATCCCATTCATCATTCGGCGTGTTCTGGCCATTTCGAAATCCGAAAAGGGCTTGGCTGGGGTTTTCTTCCCGTGGGTGCTTATGTCCGCTTTGCTTGCCAGCACTGGCTTTTGGGTCTTGGAGTGGGCTCACTCGACGGAGTTCTTTGGAGACGGCGTTAATGCGTTGATCCGCCTGACACGGACGGTGCTGGCCAGAGCATGTTTCGCATCAATGACGCTCGGGGGAGTCTCTTTGTGGTGGACATCGCCTGTTTGTCTCCAGATCAACACCGAAGACGACCAAGAACGGAAGAAAAGGGTGACTGTACTCGGGTTCGCTAACGCGTTTGGGTCACCCTACTTGGTGTTCTGGACGATATTCTTGAGTGTTGTCTGGCTTTGCATGCAACTTACGGGACAAGTAATTCTGGGATTGGCGACCGTTGCCCTACTGGCGCATCTTGAAGTTGTCGATAGCGTCCGAGACGTCCGTGGTCTCAGTGACGCATTTGCGTCGGGCAAACCAAATACAGCTCTAGATTACAATGCACTTGAGCGCAAGGCGTCAATCTCAGAAGTCGTTCCTCTTGCGCTTCTGGCGGTCCATATTTTCCACGGGACAGGCCATCAGCCAACGATACCTTCGCTACAATGGAAGACGGCCTTTATCTTTACTTCCACGGTTTCCTTTCCCTTTTCGCAGACAACGGTCTTTATCAACACGCTTGGGCCTCATTTCTTGATGGGACTCGCGTCGCCGCTTCTTGCACTCTGGAATCTCTCCCCGTCACCTCCACCACGTGGCCTGATGGCGTCCTCGCTGCGCGCAGGTCTTGCTATCATGCTTTATTTTACTATTCTGTTGTTGGGAAGTGCTACATGTGCGGCCGTGCTAAGGAGGCACTTGATGGTCTGGAAAATTTTCGCGCCGCGGTACATGTTTGCTGCGATCTCACTTGTTGCCACCGACTTGGGCGTGCTTGTCGGGGTCGGGATTGGGGTTCGTAGGGTGCGAGAGCGGATAGAAAAGATATTCAAGGGGATGGCTTGAGTGTCAATAAAATCTGGTATCGATTGTTTTGGTCGAACAATAGAGCCTCGGAGGTGGAACGGCCCGGGAAACGCCACTTGTCTCCTTTTACATACACCGTGTTTCAAGGTCCCCGATGCAACACCTGCGGGCCACCCATAGTACTGCCAAGTTCTTCCTTTCTAACACCATCCTCGTCTGCCAACTCGTCTCGATATCCTCCCACCACCGACCAGCGTACTCCAGACGCGCGCCGCCACCATGGCGATGAGCCTCCAACTTCCTGACCTCTTGTCCTTTTGCAGCGTCTTCGAGCTGCGGACCAATAGGCACTGCAGAGGGGCCTCGACGGCTTCTGAGAAGTGGCTGTTAGAATCGGGCGTCGCACTTTCCTCCATGACCTGGAGCGCTGCTAAGCCAGGGTTGTTAGCGGCAGCCTGTCATCCCACCGCAGACCCGACGCAACTTCGGTTCGTCACTGATTTCCTGAGTCTGCTGTTGCACCACCGCGAGCAACCTATATCCCAAGCTACGACGGCCATGACGACGACTGCCGAGACGACTACCGACATGCTGTGAGTGGGTTCTCTTCTACAGATTGATTTTGGGCGCGATGATATCATTCACGTGCTGACGTTTAATTCATGTATTCATTCATTCAAATTTTTCCCCTCCTCCTCCTCTTTCTCTATCCGACGGGACTACAACGCCTGATAGAACGTGTCTCTCGGACAGGTTAGCACGCGCCGCGTACCGGCACCCAAGATGGTACATGCGGTTCACCAAGTCGCAGCGATGCTACGTTGATGCGCGGCATCAATTACTCGCCGCCGCCAGGCCCAGGCATGGCACACAGGAAGACGAGGCGGACGAGGCGGACGACATCGTTCCGGATCTCGAGTCTTACATCGAGCTGCGGCGTGACACGTCCGGGTGGCGGATGGCGCTGGATATGGTGCTGTATGCGGGGGATGCACGCGTGTCGGACGCATTCCTGGGAGACGCGTCACTTGGGCGACTGCATGATCATGCGTGTGACATTGCTGCTTGGTCCGAGGTGGGTGTTTTTGCGCTTTGGAACCGATTCGAGCACTGAGGGGATTGCTGACCGATGCCCCTCCCTCCTCCCACGAACAAAAAGGATATCGTATCGTGTGCCAAGGGCGTACCTTCAAAGAACGAGGCAAACATCGTCACGATTCTTATGAGGGAGCGGAACTTGCCCTTGGAGTGCGCTGTTTCCGCTGCCGGGATGCTTGTCAAGCATAGCGTAGAGGCGTTCGTGGCTACAGAAGACGCCCTCCTTTCTGTGCCTGATTTCGCCACTGATCTCGAGGCACGGCAGTACCTCCGCGGACTGCGAGACTGGATTGCTGGATTCGTCAACTGGCTGTACGAGACGCAGCTCTTTCTGGGCGAGAGAGGGAGTGAGGTGAGAACATTTGGATGGGTATTCATCCCTGTCCCGCCACTGTGAGGCACGACGCCGAGGACGTTCTTTTTTAGGCGGTTGTAATGTATTTTTTTCTTTTGCACCCCGTAGAGCCTATGGGAAGGATTTCTTGAACTAATCGCATTCAATGCGCTACCGACACATTCGTTACATACAACCCTATTATCCACTGCATATGCGTCATACAGTGACTACTTGTATTCAAGGACAGACATTTATGTAACCGCCGCTCCTTTTTTAGTAGTTATTGTTCAGGTCCTGGAGACCTGGGATGGTGGAACACTTGATCCTCATATGCCTATCTAAGATGGTCTCATTTCTGGTCTCCCTCTTTGCTCACATCAACCTCCCAAAAGTGCACACAACAGTGACTCTGGATGGATACTTTTATTGCAGTCTGCTCACACAGTGCAATGCAAAGCAGGGAAGCAAGGGTATACTAGAGCTAAGCGCCGAGATGTACATACAAGACCCGCTGATCGAACGGTACGTTCACAGATTTCATCGTCCTGTTCAGCGCGTACGCCGCCCGGGTATAATCCAAACGACCCGAATCGTCCACCATATGTTGGTAAAACGTCGACGTTATCTTGTTTGTCGTTTCATCGTCCACAGCCCACATCGTCCCAATCACCGAACGAAACCCGATGAACTGCATCGCCGATGCGAGGTGGATCACCTCGTCCGGGCACTCTTCGTCTCCGACGGTGGTGTGACACGCAGACAGATACGCAAATTCGGGGTTATTCAATTTGCACCCGATGATCCGCTGGATCGTAAAGTGGTCGTCGTGCAGGGCGAATGCGGACTCGAACGGTCGCGTCCGATTCGGGAGGCCATGACAGGCAAAATGAACCCATTCATTCTTGCCAAGCTCCTCGACGACCCTGGGAATACAGGATTCCGGCCCATCTGTCCGCGTAAACGTGGCGAGCCCGTCGATGCGCTGACGAATAATGTCCAGCTCGGCACCTACGGAAAGGAGTTCGTCCTCGCCTGCAGCTTCGGCTTGACCGATCGCGATGAAAAGTTTCGGTTTGGTTGCAGCATTCGATGGATCGCACCGTCTAGCACGAATGAGGGAGGACAGGGTTGGAGTGTAGGATGAGATGTAGAGATCAGCCAGATTCCGCTGGCCTTTCCTAAATGGTCCGGAAGCGTGCAAGGGCAGTGGTGAGAACTCGGCGGTTGGACACCACCAGATGCGCGATTGGGATGGTAGAGTTGTGTGGAGGAAATCAATGATGGGGGAGACGACCTGGTCCCAAACTTTGCGTAGCAGGCATGCAAGTTGTATCGCCATATCGGCCTTTTTTGCACGGACAGTCAAGGAATGGAGCTCGGTTGACAGGTCTCGGACATCGTCTTGCGTGATCTGTAATGGGATATGAACGGGATCGCGACCAAGGAAGACGATGAGCGCGTCACAAGAGTATTGGCTCGCATTCAGGATGATGACAGGTCCATCACCAGCCGCGTGTTGGAGATCTGAGAACAGGGAGGGAAGAAGGAAACGAGAGAGGCCAGGTATCTTGCGAATATCCGTCACAACTTCATTCATTTTCAGGTTGAGATTGCACAGCCGGTCATGCTGATCTGCGCCAGGCGTATTGAGGTCACTGCGAATATGTACGGCCAGCTGCGTGAGCCGGTCCGCTAGAGTCTTTCCCGCCGGACCGGATTCCATGACATCATGAAGCGGAGAGTGGAAACGGGTAAACTGGCTCCAGAAGACAGCCCGGCCTTGTTCCAGGAGCTCGACTGCACGCTCAGGAGCACGGTTACGAAGACACGCCGAAAACGCGTCTGCTGCAAGGGACGATGTGAGCTTCTTGAGAATACCATAATGTTCAGGCAACGACGGAAGAATGGCTAGATGCTGAATGAGCAGTCGAAGGGCGGTGTCGTATGCGAGAAGCTGTGTTGGATGTTGGAATTCTTCGGCCACGCGAATCCACGACTTGACGACTGAAATATCCCTAGAAGACACGAATTGGTCCACATGTACCAACTGAGTGTAGAGACCGAAAATTTCCTCTTTATCCTTTAATTGCCTCGACACTCTGAACCGAGCAAGAAGGTGGCTTGCGAGGCTGTTCAAAGGCCGTGATCGATCAGGATGTCGCTGGGGACGAAGTTCAAGTGCTTCTCTGTCGAGGACAATGGCCTCGTCGAGGTCCTCCGGGGTGCTGAGCTTGTTATACCGAGCGCGGAGATCAAATGCGAGGTTGTTCAGGGACATGGAGCGATCAGGGTGTCCTTGCGGGCAAAGGTCCAATGCTTCTCGGCCGAGGACAATAGCCTCCTCGAGGTCCTCGAGGTCGCTGAGTTTGTTGTACCGAGCGCGGAAATCAACTGTGAGGTTGTTCAGGGACATGAAGCGATCAGGGTGTCCTTGTGGACAAAGGTTTAATGCTTCCCGGCCAAGGACAACAGCCTCCTCAAGGTCCTGCATTTCTCCGAACTGCTTGTACCGAGCGAAGATACGAAGAGCAAGGTTGTTCAAAGACATGCAGCGATCAGGGTGTCCTTGCGGGCAAAGATCTAGTGCTTCTCTGCCGAGGACAATGGCCTCTTCGAGGTCTCGCATCCCCCCGAGCTGCCTGTAACGGGTGGAGATATCGGCTGCAAGGTTGTTCAAGGGCGTAAAACGTTTGGGATGTCCTTTGGGGCGAAGGCCCAGTGCTTCTCGGCTGAGGACAATAGCCTCGTCCAGGTCCTGCATCGCTCCAAGCTGGTTAAACTGAGTGGAGAGACAAAGAGCAAGGTTGTTCAAAGACATGGAGCGACCGGGGTGTCCTTGCGGGCAAAGATCCAGTGCTTCTCGGCCGAGGATGATGGCCTCCTCGAGGTCTCGCATCCCCCCGAGCCGATTGTACCGAATGGAGAGGCGAGCTACAAGGTTGTTCAAAGACACAGAGCGATCAGGGTGTCCTTGCGGGAAAAGGTGCAGCACTTCTCGGCCAAGGACAATAGCCTCCTCGAGGTCCTGCATCCCCCCGAGCTGGTTGTACCGAGTGGAAAAACAGAGTGCAAGGTTGTTCAAGGACATGGGGCGATCAGGGTGTCCTTGCGGGCAAAGGTCCAGTGCTTCACGGCCGAGGACAATGGCCTCCTCGAGGTCTCGCATTCCCCCGAGCTGGTTGTACCGAGTGGAGAGATCGGCTGCAAGGTTATTCAATGACATGGGACGATCTGGGTGTCCTTGCGGGCAAAGGTCCAGTGCTTCTCGGCCGAGAACGATGGCCTCCTCGAGGCCCTGCATCTCCCCGAGCTGGCTGTAACGAGTGGAGAGATCAACCGCAAGGTTGTTCATTGACATGAAACGATCGGGGTGTCCTTGCGGACGAAGGGCGAGCGCTTCTCTGTCGAGGACAATGGCCTCGTCGAGGTCCTGAATGGTCCAGAGTTGACTGTGACGACCACGGAGATGGATTGCAAGCAGAGTCAGTGCGACAGATCGCTTGCGGTGGCCCGGTGGGCATAATTTCAGTGCTTCACGATCGAGGACGATCGCCTTGTCAGCATAGCTACTTCCTCTTCCTTGCTCAAATTTGGCGAAGAGGGCCCTTGCCCGTGCATGCAACTTTTTGTGTGCTGGATACATCGTTTCAGTGCTTTGCATGTGGACAGAAAGATCCAAGTACCCTTTGAACCCATCCCGGCTCAGCAAACCTGTCACAGCGCGGTGGTTTGGGAAAAACGTTGGTTTGCTGTGCGTGTGTGGGACGAAAAAGGCAGCGCCGTTCACTCATCGCCTTGGCCTCAGTGTCGTCACTCTATCGGCTCCACGGTCTCCACCACTCCCTGACGATGTGAATTGTGGATCAATTTCCGTTGCATTCAACGTTCTTGGAGAGTACTCACCAGCACCACTGACACCCAGTGAAAGACGACTGTGCTATGACCGACGCATACGTAGTACGGAAATGTAGTGGGTCGATCTCCATTGTCAAATGGCACATAAAGATTTTGTGTTCTGCTATCGTGGGTCTGCCTGGCTGCCAGCTGGTACGTCGTCGTCATGATTTGTTATGCGAGGTGCAGATCGTGAGTGATGATCTGTCATTAGTCCCGCTTGTGACATAGCCGCTGGGAGGGACTGGCCCCGCATGCTCAGCTACGAAGTGTGTATCCAAGTTCATAGCCCAACCTCGGAAGAGTGACCTGAGAAGGGCGTAACGTTCTCTTTGGAGGCGTTGCCATGTTTGACCCTCGCCTCCAAGCGCGTCGCTGTCTCGTCTTCAGTTCGGTTCCTTCCGTATACCATGTCGACCGATGAGCTCACGATCTCCTAATGCCTCGTGGAAGAGGTACCGTCGACCATCTCCCTCGACTCTTTGGCTATTAGTTTGCCCATGAAAGACTATTCTCCATCCAACCGATCAAAAGACAGGCTCGAATGATGTCAATGGCAGTCATAGTGCTCCCGCAAGCCCTTCGTCCAAAAATACGCCAAGACATGAGTATGGGAAAGTGGACCACGCGCCTCCAATGCGGTCGAGTCCCACTTCTTCCTTCCTCCCCTCCCGCACCATCCTGTCGCTCGGTTACACTGCACGCCAGCATGACATGGGATTTGGTTCGCCTGAACTCTGGTGAGTAGATCAACCTCCAACCCGCATGTTTCACTCTATTCGGAACTTGCTCGGTTGTGCAGGGTATTCCATGCCCAGCATCGCCTTTGGAACATGGAAACTGGGAAATGGTCAGGCTCCCATCGACCAGGTAGAACAGGCGTTGAATACAGGATTCAACCATATCGGTGAGCCAGTGCGGAAACCCGTCTCGGCCCGACACCAAGTGCTGATCGCGTGACCAGACACTGCGCAGATGTACCGAAATGAAGCCGAGGTCGGCGTCGCCCTGCGCGAGAGCGGTCTGTCCCGTGCGGACGTCTTCATCACCACCAAGTACTCTGGTACGAACGGCTTGGATGTGGACACGTCGATTCGCAACAGCATTGCCAACGTGAGCGCCCTAGAGAAAAAGAGTTCGATCACGGATGACCGATCCTGACGTGCTCGTCCACAGCTTGGCGTAGGGTATGTCGATCTGTATCTGATTCATTCCCCACGTCTCGCGGTTCCCGATATCCCCACCACCTGGGCAAAGATGGAGAAGATCAAGGAAGCAGGTCTTGCGAAGTGCAAACCCCCTGTCTCCCTCGCTGCGCAGAGTTTTACACGACTTTTAGGAGTATTGGCGTCAGCAACTTTGACGAAGAGGACCTCGAAATACTGCTTGCTTCTGCTAAAGTCAAGCCGGCCGTGAACCAAGTCCGTATCAAACGACATATATGCCCCCGTTGGCACGCGACAAAAAGAGTTCTAACCTTGTGGTGCCAGATCCTCTTACATCCCTATGTGTACCGCAGCCAACTCCCAACCTTGGAGTACGCAGCCAAGCACGGCATAGTCATCGAGGCGTTCAGTATCTTGACGTGCGTCCCCTCCCAACCACGTTTCCGCTTTGGCCGATTGGCGTCGGCCCGTCTCTAACGCCCCATCCACCTGACAGCCCGATCACTCACGAGCAGGGTGGTCCTCTGGATGCGCCATTGTATCACATCGCCTCCAGGCTTGGAGCGACGGCGGACCAAGTGCTGCTGGCATGGGCAAAGGCGAAGGGTGCCGTAGTCGTTACGTACGTTTTATCGACCTGTGCCCCCGATGTGATTTCTTGAGAAAGCGTTTGGGCCACCAGGACGAGTTCCAAGAAGACGCGTTTAGAAGGTTATTTAAAGGCGGGCGACATGGGTACGTTAGCCTCTCTGCTCGACGTTTTGCCAACACGCCCCCAACTCACGACACGTTTGCCCAGTCTTGACAGAGCAAGATATCGACGCGCTCGATGCGGCGGGTGCGGTCGACGAGGTGAAGCGCATGAACGCGAAGGCGACGCTCAGAAAGTTGGCGATTGGCGGGTTGATCGGGGCCGCGGTGTTTGCGACCTGCAATCACTTCCACATCCGTCTCTTCTAGGGCACATTTATATGGAGTTATCGAATGGGTGTGTCTTGTTGGCGTATTATGGTAGTATGTACTATAGTGTTTCTGTCTTCCCATCTGCTTGCTATAATAGTACCGCGTGTTTCAAGAATAAAGCTCTCCACGGTGTGCTCGGTTTTAACTTGGGGGTTGCGATGACGTGGTTGAAATCGGGCCAACGATCAGTGCAACCCATGTGGAGGGACCGTCACCTCTCCTAGTATATATTATAGCAAGGGTCAACTTACAGACCCATAGAGAGAACGCATAGATGGACGTAAACCGACGGCACGTACACCCGCGAGCGGGACATGAGACAGCGGGATCTGGTTGAGCCGGGGAAAGCCCATCCACGTATCCCTGTCAATCACGGAGCTCCTCCCCTGTTCGCACCAAAGGAATACGTCCAGAAGACATTGAGTGCACATGGCCAGTTTTTTCTTCGTCCGAGACTAGAGCGAACCTCGGGGACCATACAATCGAGTCGCCGAGCGTACGTTTGACGTGCTTTCCAAAGGGGCAGACCTGATGCTGGGAAAGGAGGGATCAATTCTTTTCCGCGTCGGCGAGATGCGCACCTGCGAACGAATCTTGGTCTTCGAGCAGGGGAGGCTTTTCTTCGTCATCTGACCCATCCAGGCCACGCTGCATTGTAATGTATGCCGACATGCGGCGAGGGACGGGTCTTTGGGGTCAACAGGTCCACGAGGAAGTGGTCTCGATGTCTCGTTCGTCGCGTTCAAATCAGCATCCGGAACTTTTTGGGCCATCGGGAGAGACGGTGGGTTGAGAGGGCATGATGTTGATCTGGGAGGTGCCGTGCATGGAACGATCGCGAGGGTCGTACCCCAGATTCGAATAGAACACGAGTTGAAGACGCCGTGATTGCGGACACGACCGTTCATTTCGAGAAGGAAGGTGGCGTCGGTAATTTCGAATGACGTCAGGGGCACTCGCGATCTGGTCATAAACCGTCGCTCACGTCGACGACGCGCTAACCTCCCACCGCTCCAGTTGCCCGGACGACTGGCACCGTACCCACGTTCTTTAGACCCCGTTTCCATCCTTTGCTGAGCCACGCCATCACCGCCCTTCAGGTCTGGCTAATTTGATAGTCGAAAAACGTAGGTCCCATCTCCCCGCTCTCTTGCGGTTCCCTCACTCTTCCTCAACCCCAGCCGCGATCATCGTTGGTGACCTTTAGTACTATGACGTCTTCTTCGGGAACACTTTTACACTCTGACGAACCTCGTCCTGCCGAAGACGCTGGAACAAGGACACCCCGTCGTGTTCAGTGGGCTAGTAACGACGTCGTCAGGGTGGGCGGAAACACGGGAACCTCACCTCGACAAAGTGTCCATGAGCTCGACGAGATGGGGCTGGACGTACGTTCTTAGTCAGTGCTAGCCTCTGACGGAGATGAGAACGATTTCTAGTCCAGTGCGTTCGAGACTCTCAAGGACGCCTTGGAGAAGCACCAGTCCAAGGAGCGTCTTCCAACCGAGCCTGACACGCGCGAGGGAAGAGCAACCATACCCTCGTCGGTACCCCAAGCCGTCGTCTCGCCCCGTGCGACCGCTTCTGCCTCGGTATACCAAAATAACCCATATACAAGTCCCCCCGTCGGTTTTTCGGGACTCCCCCCACCTAGCGATAACCCATACCCCCCCACGAGTGCATCTCAAATCCAAACCTCGGAACGACGAGACACGGGTAGGTCGTCCACACAGCAGAGTTCACCAGTCGCAGACGATATCAATACCCGTCGTTCGTCCTCCACACTTGTTGCGCACCGCACGCACAATGTTCCTGGAGAAGTCTGGATAGACCCCTTAGAACGAGAAGGGTTACCCGTTCACGCACCACCCAACGTTGGCAACCGAGGAGAAGGCAGCGCTCTCCGAAGAAGATCAACGTGGGCGCGAAGAAGCAGAGGTGATGCCCCAATTGTCGGTGAGAAGCACATAGAACGACTGGCGGAGCACCAGGCCGCCGGAGTAGTGAGAGCGCATACAAGACGGGGTTGGGCCTGGCTCCACCGTTCGCCTGATGGTAGGAAGGCAACCAAGCCGAGAGATACCCACGGAGAGAGAGGACACGTGGATCAGGACCCTGGCGTCACGTACCAGAAAGGAAAGGCGACAAGGCATACTCCACATCGTCGCCACCATACCCACTCCGATACAGAGAACGACACCGATTTCGCGGATGGAGAGTTTCGCCCCCCTGGCCGAGTGCGCAAAGGAGTTCCCGGGAGTTGGTTGGCGCCCGTCATGCACCTGCCTCACATGCACATCCGTGATTCCGAGGAATACCACCATGGCCCGAAACTCGGCAATGGTGTACTTAGTGCATTGTTGGCTCTCTATGGTCATGATCACGAGCATGACGATGACAGGAGCGTGAGCGGGACAAGCTCTCCCGGTGGGCGCAGTCGCTCCAGCTCTGATGCAGGAAGTGAAGAAGACATCCTTCCAAAACCTGATCGTCCTTGGTTGTCCGATGAGCACAATCTTGATCACTCCACCTCGAAGGAACCAAGAGACACTGGTAACAATCACCACGGGAAATTCGGCCTTGGTCGCTCCCACAAGGGGGGATCTGCTTCATCTATCTTTGACCACTTTCGGACTCCGTCCATTCCTGCAGCTCCTACAACTGCTGCACTTATCGCTGGAGCAGGGACGCTCTCGGGAGCAGCTGCACCGCAACAGGCGACGCTCGCGCCGAATTTGAAGAGGGCAGGCTATAACCTCGTGAGATACTCTGTGGAAGAAGTTCCGAAAACCGTTTCGAGGATACCCAAGATCATCTCTCGCAAAGACCAACGTACGCGCGACATAGATTCTGGTATCGCCACCAATAATCGTCATGCGGGCGAGGAAAGAGAATCCGAGGCAGAATCGCCTGATACGCCTGCGGGCACTATCGTAGTGTCTCCAACCGCTGGTTCGGAAAATCTGATAGACGGGCCAAAGGGGAGTCATGATCATTCCGTTTCTACTCCCGGGGGACGCAGAGGATGGACTGAAAGATTGAAGGACCTTTCGTCGCCCATACATTTCTCCCCGTCTCAATTCGTGGCGTTGTCGCCACCTAATGAAAAGAGACTCCACACGCCAGATGGAAGTGGCACTGCGACACCCGTGATGGCGAGCGGGCGAGGTACACCTGTCGACGAGTTTGATGAAAAGAAGGAGTACTTCGATCTTAAACACATCGAGCAAGAGACCCGACGGATCAAAGAGCGAGAGCGGAGGGAGCGGAGGGAGAGGGAGAGAAAGAGAGAGAGAGAGATACAACGCAAGAGAAGAAAAGCAGAAGTTTTTGTGAGTCATCACCTACATTTATCCGTTCCACCAAGTGATTGAGAGCATGTTAGATCACGAAACACGTGGCCGAGGTTCTTCAGAGGCAGGAGTTCATATTGAAGCTCGCCCGTGCTATGATGATGTTCGGTGGCCCTTCGCACCGTCTGGTATCACAGATACAGAGCACAGGACGTGTGTTGGATCTCCAACTCAGCTGCATGTACTTGCCGGACGTGATGCTTATCTCGTTCGAGGACAGCGCGACTGGAACGAGCAATGTCAAGTTCATCCGACAGGGGAGCGCCTTGGATCTCGAGAAGCTTGGAGACGCGCATGCATTGTATTGGAACGTGAGTAAAGTGGGCCGTTCTGATACCATATTGCAATCAACCTTGGTTTTTAGGTCATTCATGACAATCTGTCGGTTTCTACGGCGTCAGCTTCGTTGGATGTTCTGATGCGCAAAGAACCCCTGTATAATTTCGTACAGCTGACCATCATCGGGGGAATGTGCTCGGCCTCCATCTGCTCGGTTTCGTTTTCGGGCTCCTTTATCGACTGCCTCGCATCAGCACCTCTCGGTGCGTTACTTGTCGCGATCCAACTGATAGGTGTGCGCAATGAGCTGTATGCGAACGTATTCGAAATTACCGTTGCAACGCTCTTGAGCTTCTTGAGTGCTGCGTTGGCATCGACCAAACATTTCTGTTATTCGGCCGTCGCCAGCAGTGCGGTGGTGCTGATCCTGCCAGTAAGCAGCCTCGGTTGAGCCTCTCCGTGGAAACATGGCTGATGAGAACGTATACAAAGGGCTTTATCGTGCTCAGCGGGTCCCTCGAGCTTTCGTCCCGATCTTTGGTTGCTGGGGCCGTTCGATTGTGTTACGCCCTAATGTATTCGCTTTTCCTCGGTTTTGGGCTTGCGATCGGCGCCCAGATGTACCAGAGGATAATCGGGCGGTCAATCATTGGTCCAACGGACTATACATGCACGGACTCTCATGACCCCGAGGGATCGTGGTGGCAGCGAACGCCGAGCTTATGGTGGGCGTTCTTGACCGTACCGATGTATTCACTGTTCCTGAGCATGAGACTAATGGCGCCATGGTGGAAGAAAGAAATGGTGAGTGCGTAGAGAGATATTATTAGCAAACGATTACATTGCCGCACGTATTTGCGCTAACACGTATCTATAGTTGCTGCTCATCGCAATCGCGTCGGTCGGTTGGGTGACGAACCATTTCGTGGGAACCAAATTCCCGAACCAGAGCGACATTAGCGCAGCAGTTGGGTAGGTCTATTTCATTCTGTGATGGTGCACGTTGTATGCTTACGAGTATGCTCAGCGCCTTTGCGGTCGGATTCGTGTCCAACATATATGGACGGTTTTTCAACGGAAACGCTTTTGTTGTCATGGTAAGTTCTTCGGGGTTTGAAACCAAGGCAACTCGGATGTAAATTTTCCGCTGTCAGATCACTGGTATTCTCTTTCAAGTGCCTTCTGGACTTGGAAATGGAGGTCTGCTGAACTTTGTATCAGACCAAACGTCGGGATCGTCGGGATCCTACTTGAGCGGGTTCCGGACGGCCTTGCAGCTAATCTCCGTTGCAATCGGACTCACGGTCGGGCTCGGGATTTCTCTGGTTGTCGTGCACCCTGTCCAAAGTCGCCGGCGCGCGGGTGGCTTGTTCAGCTTGTGATGTGGAGTAGGACAAGGTTTGATTCAAGTTTGTTTACGAAGAAACCATGCCTCTCCCCCGATTAGTATATATATCTCGGCGCGCGACCCCAAGTGCATGCAGGCTCTTGGAGCAACTTGTTTTGTTTTGTTCACTCTGTCTCTTACAGCCATTCTAGATGTTAGTTCAATTGGCCTGTCCTATCCGCGTCGTCCGCCATCTCCAGCGGCGTTTACTAGCATGGATCTCGCTTTTACGCGCATGTATATACACTGCAATCTCGTCTTGCGTGCTTTCCTTAAAGCTTGGAGGATGACGTTTTCTGGATCCAGTTATATTGCGACTTTTTCCCTCTGACGCTCACGAAAACTTATTCCTGCAGATTAGCTTCAATATTTAACCACATTGACGTCGTGATAACGTACGTTTTCATTCATCCAATCATTTGGCATCGAGACCAATGCACATAGTCAGAGGCGTGCCACTCGTGAACGATGCATTGAAAGGAGATCCGGCGCATATGTGGCCGAGCGTCTTTCTGTCATGTTGCCTTTGCATGTCCCGAGCCAACAAACTTACACAACGCAGACATCGTCTTCGCCATGTCAACATTTGTCACTCCGTCCCTGCAGACTGCCGGAGAGGCACCGCGAAAAAGGGGCTCATGCAACTATCCACATTTTTCTCCTGGTTTTCTACGGTACCATGCGGTCGTGGCGAGATCCCCTCGAGCTATGCCGTGTCCATGTCATTCATCGTGATCAGCGTGGTGAAATAAACGTTCGTGATGCTTTATCGAGGGGGTCCTGAAGGCTGCTCATCATTGCCATCTATCTGCTCGAGCTGAATACTGGACAGTTTTTCTCTCACACACAGGCTGCCGTCGTAGGGTCAGAAGTCGAATCATTGCGGGTCCGATGTCTGCTTCGTTCCTTTTTTTTCGAGATGTCAGACGTGATGGCAGCCATTGCGCAAGTTCCTCATCCTTTGATTGTTTATCCCTTTGCAGATCAGTCCCACCCGGTTGGGTGAGACCAACGTCCCAGGTGCTGTCGCTGTCGTTCCAAGTACGTGCTCAAATGATCTCGAACTGGCCGCATGAAGAGGTTATCCTGTTCTTGTTTCTAGCCAGTTTACGACTGTAGATTCGGGTACGTCTGTGCCGACCCTGGTGATAAGATGAAGCCTGGACTGTCCTGGAGTTATGCCTTGCCGTTTTGTGTGTAGTGTCGACTTGGATGTTGACCTTACCCGAGCGTACGTCTCCTTTTGCAATCCCGATCCTCCATGACGTACGAAAGATACCTTGACCCAATATGCCGCAGGCGACCATCCTTGGTATATGTCACACGAGTCGCACGTAGTACTGGTGTGGTTGACGTTGCTTTCGTACGCGTGTTTGATTTGGTAGGTTTCATACCGAATTCCGGCTCGTGCCATTTTTCAGACGTTTCGCGTTCAGGGCAGCCCGGGCGAGCATCGGATTTTCCCCGATCAGGATTACCCCCGCCGGTTTTGCTGTCGTCTTCTTTTTACCGGAGGCGGTGTGTGCCGCCTCCATGGCGTCTGCCTGCAGTCCGGACAGCTCGTGGTACGGCCATCCAAACGTCCAATGTTTGATCGGGTTCCGCACAGCGATAATTGCATTCACGAGTAAAACATTTCGTTTTTTTTTCTGAAAAAAAAAAAAAGGTCGTGTAGCTTATGAACCCTGGGACGGCCGACGTCATTGTTGATGAGTCGCCCTCATTGTGCTGCCCGTTGGTATACTGTGAAATTACCTAAAGATCAGCGGATGATCATACTCGCCATCCTCTCGGCGAGCTTGCTGAGTGCAATGGTGAGCCTAGTCCACATGGCATTCTTGATTCTCGCTCCGGGCTATACGGCAAGTACGACTGCGGATATTGAGGTACGGTACCTCTCAGTCGCTTTTCCCATGCTTTTTTGACCCGGCAGGTTTCAAGTTGCAAAAGGGTGTGCTGGACCTTGTGATCTGCAACCTCCTCGTCTTGGTGACCGGCGCCCGCATTCCAGAAGAAGATATCCAAGTCACGGAAACCCTTAGTGTCCTCGTTTTTGCAGACGATACTCTTACTACGATCTTGAACGTTTCGAAACGATGGCGAATCACGGTACACAATCTGCGCCGATACCTTGTCCGGAGACGGCCCTCATAGGTCGGCTTTCGCCGCGGTCGAGTTGCAACGTTACGGTGTGGCCATTTGCAGTTCAGACGTATGCGCGGACGTTCGAAGGGATGCAAGAACTTTCACGTCGTTTGCAGCTCCAACTGGATTGATCGTTATCGACCAGGTACGTAGCAGCAGCTTCGGTGCGATGCAGCCGACGCTCGATGCGTTTTGAAAGGAGCCAGGCCAAGGTGGCCGGTGGTCTCCAGGTTGAGGCGCCTGTCGGAAACGAAACGCGAAACGCGTGTGGAAGTGGAGCAAAATGGTTACCAACTGCCGACCCGTACACGCTGGTAGTGTGGCTCATGAACGTGTGTTTCGTTGGTACAAATCCTATGTCTGATTGCGCCAGGTTCCCCAGGAGAGCTGCAATGTATCCTTCGATAGAACAAAAGGGAAGGAAAAGAAATGGTTATGCGGGACGATCGCTTCAGCGCGGTGCACGTGGTATCTCGTCACGTGAAGCGCGGTATGCATGTGCTGACGGAGAGCTGGACACGAAGTTGCCGCCATCACATAATGGTGTGGAGCACTTCATTCTCAAACGCCACAGATTAAGTATCACAGTTTGGACCGGCCGCAGCCGCAGCCGTTGGGTCGCCGCGCGGGCCGGCTTGGTTGTCACTGAAAGGTTTGACCTGGTAACCACGATTTAGTGATTCTATATACAGCTGGACTACAAGATGTCCTTTGTTCCCTCTCACCACCCTCTGGCGCCGTCGCTGTGATGGCCATACCTATTCGCTATGTGTTGGCCGTTCTTTTTCTTGTGGTGAGTACCGTCGACTTCAGTGTGCCTGTGAGAACCTCAGCGGCTGACCTTACTCCTCTTCAGTCAGTGCTTCTCATCACGTCCAGCATTCACTATAACAACCTGCCAATCTCTCTAAAGTCATTTGCAAACTCGAGTAGTAATAATAATTCCCCTCAAATTTACGACTACGTGCCGCACGCTAACTTGGACCTGGCGCCCACAAGAGCAAACGCTACGTTTGTCATTCTTTGTCGAAATTCCGACCTCGATGGGGTTATCCTGAGCGTCCGAAGCGTCGAAGATCGATTCAACCGCGACTATAGATATCCATATGTTTTCCTGAACGAAGAACCCTTCAGCGAGGAGTTCCAAAGGTATGTTCATTGGGCCAGATCGAACGGAAAGTGCGTGATTTGAACTGTTCCTATGAGGCGCGTGTCGGTCCTATCGTCTGCACCAATGGAGTTTGGGATCATACCACACGATCATTGGTATCCGCCATCATGGATTGATGAGCAAAAGGCTGCAGATGCCAGGAAGAAGATGGAAGCGGACAACATCATCTATGGAGGTACGTCGGAGAACTCATGGAGTGATCTGAACGCCCGATCATTGATTCAACTCTTGATAGGTAGCCTTTCCTATCGCAACATGTGTCGATTCAACTCCGGTGTGAGTGCGACTATACGAAATTGCTCTCGACATTCCGAGTTGATACCGAGAAGTTTTTCTTCAGGCATCCACTACTCCAAAAGTACAGGTAGGTTTCAACTGGGCGTGCATGTACTCACGCTTATGTCGAACGATGCGGCTAGGTACTATTGGAGGGTCGAGTGAGTCTCTCACAAAGTCAGCGAAAGCGGGCGCCAGTGAACGTGATGCAGGCCATGGGTCCGCTTTCATTGCGATGTTCCCTCGGACCCTTTCTTGTTCATGCAGGATCATAACAAGACGTATGGTAGGTTCGATGCAATTACCTTTTTTTTTCGTTGCAGACCATTTCAGTGGACTCGGAGTGGTCCCTCGGCTATCGCCGGTTACCACCGTTTCGCTGATTAGTGATGTGACCCTGTTGCATGACCTTTTCCTGTATCTTTGCTCACTGATACTTACTAGGCTTCACGATTTCAATGTATGAATTCCAAGCTACAATACCAACCCTATGGGAGACGGTGAAAGGTATGTCTGACCTTGTGTCGCTAAGTTCGTGTAAAATTTGAAATGCGTTCCATTGGGCATAGAGTTTGCAAGAGGACATCCAGATACATTGAATCCGGATAACGCCCTCCCGTTCATCTCTGACGATACCGGTTTCAACTACAACTTGTGTCATTGTAAGTGGCTCTGATGACCTTTTCTCCGATAAACTTTTCACCTCGTAACAATCCCAGTTTGGTCCAACTTTGAGATTGCAGACATGGACTTTTGGCGAGGAGAGACGTACATGTCCTTTTTTGAATTCCTTGACAAGGCTGGAGGTTTTTACTACGAGGCGAGTCCTCGTTCCTCACAACGCGCGTAGTCCACCGAGCACGTGATGGCTCATGCACCAAATAACACAGCGTTGGGGAGATGCCCCCGTGCACTCCATTGCCGCCTCTCTATTTTTGCCACGTAGTTCCATCCATTTTTTCGACGAGATCGGGTATGAGCACCCGCCGTTCACGCATTGTCCTCTCAACGGCCAACGCTGGGTTAATGGCCGATGCTCGTGCAACCCAGCGAGCAGTTTTGATTACGACGGTTACTCGTGCTTGAAGCGATGGAACACGTTACAGTGACCAGTATGATTTGGTCGTCTCTTCGCCGCTGTCCGGTGTTGGAACCCGGGATTGTCGGCGCTGTTTAATAGTTATCTGGTAGACCATGATGTGTATCAAATACATAGTTGTATTCGCAAAATTCGGTACCAGTTCATGTCAAGCAAGAAAGAAATTCATGGCAACTCCGCAGGGGAGGACGGCGGACTACCAGGTTGCTGAGTCCCGGTATAAACAGTCAACGCCTCGTGTTCTCAGTCGCAGCCCCGGCCTCTCAGCCTTCTCAGCGATAGTCTTGGTGCCTCCAGTCGGGACCCTAGCAATATCCACCTAAAATTACCCATCAAGGTGGTGTTTCGAGCATGCTGAGATGTTTGCCACTCGTGCAATATCTGATTGGTCTCATCACCAGTCCGTGAAGTCGGTCGCCGCAACGATGGCTCATAAGAAGCGGGTGACGTACATACTACATAATAGTCATGTACAGAGCAGGAGTGACGTTTTGGGCAAAAGCTCCAAAGGGCTTTTCGGCTTGAAGCACTGTGCGGGTGAGATGGGCACCAAGCATG
Organism: Tylopilus balloui; assembly: GCA_038089995.1. Classification (NCBI taxonomy): domain Eukaryota; kingdom Fungi; phylum Basidiomycota; class Agaricomycetes; order Boletales; family Boletaceae; genus Tylopilus; species Tylopilus balloui. The sequence goes on from JBBPLW010000174.1 coordinate 32,921, forward strand.
TCACAGAACGAGCCCACGAGCGGAGTGCAACGGACAGGTATGTTGGACGTTGGACCTGCGAGGGTGGGTGCAAAAACGAGGAGCGGGCGGGGCGCCCGATGCAAGGGAGCCAGCTCACCGGAGGGGATGGCAGACAAGTAAAAGCGCCGCCGGCCGCATCGCCACCTGACTCGCTCCCAGGAAGGCACGTGCCGTGACAGGGGCCTAGACGACCCCGCCGGGGTTCTGTCCTCCCCGACTCTGTACGATGACATGTCCCGCCGTAGACGATCCCCTTTACCTTTGGCGCTATGACGACAGGGCTCGATTCAGTGCTCCGCCTTGAATTTCATCCGCACTTCCTGGTCCTTCCCCTTGTCATGCTTGAACGCTCCGATGATCGTCATTGAGGTCCGTGTCCTGAATGGCTTTGACCTGGCAAACGCACTGGCGCAGCTCCATATATGGTACTGGATCTCCTTACAATCCCATGGTTGTGAGAGGTGTTCACTTTCTTGATAAATTTGTGTGATCGTCCAACACCAAACGTGAGATCTCCACGACTGCTCCACGCCACTTGTTTCGGCGCATCATACACTGCATAGAGTTCCAAATATCCATCTTTGTTGACGACCATGATCTCTGATGTCAACGAGTATGGGCGTGAGTGAGGTACGAGCGTAAAGGACGCAAGTGGTCACTGAAACGCTTCGCTGATGTGCATGGCTCGCTCTCCGAGGACACGTGACAGACTTACTTCTGCGAGTGTCTGCGAGGACCAGTACAGAAGGTTCCTGCAGTTTCGACGAAGTCTGCTTGATCCTAGATGCAGACGCACCCCACGGCAGGTTGGTCCAGGATCTGCGAGGCACCTGCGAGTGCGACGAATCCCTTGACCGATCTCCGTCAGAGGGTTCATTAGCGCCTTGTGCGTACTGGAAGTCCCAGAATCGCACACACATCGATTCCTTTTCCATCGCTGCCAGCCGACCTCTACGCGTGCCCGAGAATTCGATACGGTGCATGACAGAACCAGGGCGAGGTCGTGCGCCGTCGGCCGCGGCTTCTTTTTCTGAGAACGTAAGTAGAGGGCCAGATACCCTTCGCACATCCCAGATGGTAACAGTCGC
>JBBPLW010000175.1:6173-33788 GCA_038089995.1 Tylopilus balloui
CATCCCAAGTGGGGTTGGAAACGTTCGAGTGAGTGGACGCTTGGGACGTGTGTATGGACTCTTCATGGCGTATGGGATACCGACACCGGCTCTCTGTTACAACCCCATTACTTTCGTTATTACCCTTGCTCCTCGCCCTCGAACACCGACCTTGTGCCAGTACATTTTCTCGAAGAATTCTTCCTGCCTCACCTAACGGACTATGTCACGCGCATCCGCGCCGCCCACCCAAACGCTATTGCATTCGTCCAAGCCCCCGTCTTTGCCATTCCGCCAAAGATCCCGGAATCATTGCTCAAAGGACGCGCCTGCCACTCGACGCACTATTACGACGGTCTTACGCTTGTCACGCGTCATTGGCACTTGTTCAACGCGGACGCACTCGGCATCATCCGAGGCAAGTACAGCAGTCCGATTTTCGCGGGTACGTTTGGGGAAAGGGCGATTCGCGCGAGCATCCAGGGCCAACTTGGCGTTTTGAAATCGGATGGCATCCAGCTCGGGGCGGACGCTCCAAAGCCCCGTCGGTACCCGACCATCATTGGGGAAATCGGGACACCGATGGACATGGACGACAAGAAGGCATACGATCCGACGCACAAGGGCTATGGGGATTACTCGGCCCAGGAGCGCGCGCTAGACGCGAGCTTGAACGCGGCGGACGGCCCTAATGCGTTGAGTTATACGGTGTGGACGTATTGCCCGGACAATGGCCACATGTGGGGGGACGGGTGGAACAACGAGGATTTGAGCCTTTGGAGCGGAGACGACGTGCGCGGGGGGGCGGGTCACTACTCCGCTGCAGCGGCTGGATCGCTGGCGTCGGCACATACGTCGGGCATGCCATTGGTGACACTGCCTGTCCCCTCGTCGCCGTACGCAAATACGAGGTCGTCGAACTATGCCATCAATGGGATTCCGGCCCACGAGCGCTTGAGGTTCCTACGGGGCGGCGCACGCGCCATACGCGCCTTTTGTCGACCATATCCTGTCAAGGTGGTCGGCACGCCCGTGGATATTCAGTTCGATATCAGCAAGGCATCGTTGAAGGTAAAGGTCCGCGTCACGCCCGCCGACACACCACAAATAGAGAGGGTGACGGAGGATGGAGAAGAGAACTGGGACAAGGGCTCGGGGGAAAGTAGGCTTCCGACGGAGATATTTATCCCGTTGGTGCACTTTGCATCAGATGTGTGTGCCGAAGAATCTGTCGCGGTCCGGGACAGTGAGCAGCTGGCCAACCTGGAAAACGCTGCGGAGGTTCCTGAGCCAAGAAGTGGGACTGGGTCGACGGTCACGCTATCTCCGGCGGCGTCGAAATTGCTGGTTCCTGGCAAGGGGGAGACGGTGGAGGCGGACGGATATGCGGTGCACGTCAAGGTGTCGGAGGGGAGGGTAGAAATAGACGAGAGCGAGCAGATGTTGTGCTGGTTCTATTCGGTGCCTGCGAGTGGCGAGAAAGAGGTGACGATCGAGGTGACGAGGGTGGGCGGAGCGATTGATTGGCAACGGATTACTCGGAGAGCCAACCACGATGGTGTTCAAAGCGAGAGACAAGGCTGGGTAGAGAAGTTGTGTCCAGAGGAATGCTTGATCATGTAAATGATCCATTCCTTTGTGAGAAGAGAGGTATCTTATTGCAACGAACATTAGTACGCGAGGACGATGAATCTCCCATGTAGCATACCGAGTCGCCAATGCCTAGAGGTCAATATATACATGTGCAGAATGGATGACATTCGAGAATGAACTTGCCAGTCATGATGTCAATGACGGATCAGCGCTTGAGGGATCCGAGCCATGCACGACCTCCACCCTCGACCCCCTTAAAGGCGTCCCTTCCCACAGCGACGCATCCCACTCGCTTGTACTTCTTCCTACCCCAACCAGGCGCTCGACGACTCTCTCCAGTGCTTCCCTCCTCTTCCGCTCTCCATCGATCTCCTCCCTTGTCCTCTCCAATACACCCTCAACCTCCTTCTTCCCCTCCTGCAGTCCCTCGATGGCATTCAAGAGCCCCTCGAGTTTCTCGTCGACATCGTCGCGGCGTCTGGACTGTTTGGAAGACATGCGGTAGGATTCGCCGAGGATGAGGAGGGCGGCAACCGTAAAGAGGAAGGATTCCGCGAGCGCGTTGGCGCCGTTTTCGATAGCTCTGGGTGCGTGTCAGGCCGGAGTTGGATTACGGGCGAGCGAGCGAGCGAGCGGTGAGGCGGAGTCGGTAGGACGAACGCGTGCATAAAGGGGAAAGGACGAAGGAGGGATAGTGAGGGACGGACGTACTTGGTCTCAGACAGGGGACGGATGTTGTGACGTGCGGGTTCACCGAGTATGTTGGTCCGGAGGGATATCTCGGCGGTGTGCATCTTTTGTGCGAGGGAGACGCAGATATTGCGGAAGGTTTCGTGTCTTTTTTTCGTGTGTGCGATAGTGGGCGAGTGAGAGGCGTCAGAGCGAAATTGTCGAGGTTAATCACGCTGCCTGTCGAGGAAGAAGACGGCTTGGACGTACTGCTTCGCTTGGATTTTCAGCTGGGCGGAGATGGGTTTGGCGATAGTCTGCGTGTTGCCAATGTCAGCGAGAGAGAAGGTACTGGATTGGATGAACTTGCACGAATGGCGAGCGTGGCGAGTTTAACGGTGGCCATAGAGAGAAGACAGAAGGGCCGGGTAGTTCAAGCTGGTTCCAAGCGCAGCTCGACTTGGTATTATGTACACAATCGTTATCAAACCAACTAGCCTCTGTATCACCCAAACTTCGACCACGGACGTGAATGTCTGCGTCAGCTCGACCAAGATGGCTGCAAAGGCTGACGACAAGAGCAGCATGACACGACAGGCAACGCAAAAATACCTTCATGTCCCATGGCTCTAGCAAAGGTGCCTCACTATAAGCCCGAGGTATCGTTCAGCCGCCCAAGAGATGCGTGCACCTACCACCCAAGCTGCATTGATACTTTGACAGTCCTTGTTATCTTCACTCTTGCTGTTGTCTCGGAGGTTGGTTTAGCAGTCGTCCCTTTCCATCCTTGCATAAACTGAAATGCGTCAGGAGCTCGTGTTCAGCATCAGGGGACATCGCGGGCTGGTCACCCTACACCAAGCGAGTGCAGAAAGAGTGACTGGTTTATTTGTTTGTGGTGGTATCTGGTATGGCATGCCAAGTTGTGCCTTGATGGACCTGGTGAGGGAGCGAACTTCATAGGTTCATGTGACATCGGCTAATTGCTCCCACTACATTTGGACTGCTTCCATCGTAAAATCTAGTGTGTTTTGCACATGTGGAGCCAACTCGATGACTGGAACTCCTGTTTCCTCCTTTGTCGGACATGAATCTCGTTCGCCGCCTGCTCGTGGTCCGTGCCAACGTATCAGACCCAACCCTCGTATCGTCGAAACAGCATGTCCTTGCTCTCCGGCGTCTGGGCCTACCTCTCGATGCGACCCCTTCAACCTCCATTGTTCGATGTTGTTCCCCTCATGAAAAAATGTTTTCAAGTAACACGCGGAGATCGCGATCAAGACGTGCAGGTAGCAAGATGGCGGTATGATACGCCACTCCTTTCCGGATCGCGTATTACTCTCAAGCGCTCTACGAGTGCGTGGCGATTGAAATGACATAAACCGTGATGCACTTTGTCAATATGGCATGATCGGTAATGTCATGTCTGTTCCCAGCCAGCGCGCTCACCCGATACATCCCTACTGCATGATGAAGAGGTGACGTACGTATCGCGTCGTTCCTATCATGAAGTGACCCTGAACATGGCGTGTCACTCGGACCGCGGCAGATCGCGGGTAAGTGCGCTGCGATTTGACTTTGTTCGATCGCACGCCTCGCCCCTGATGAAACAACATACAACATTCACAAGAGCAGTGTATCCCTCGACTCCTCGGATTGGTATGGTTGATACTGATATGCCTAGAATAATTACGTACTCTAACGCGGTGCTTTGCACATTGGTCGGTCATATTGCGATTATGGCGGGCTGATGTGCATGCTGCGGATGAGTGGGTTCAGTGGTTGTGTCACAAATAGGCTACTGTCCACTGATCTCCTACTTCAAGATTCGACAACGGGCCGCTCATGGTCTCCTAAAGGGTTAATGGAAGTGGCACACTATGACGGCGACTGGCCACTCCTGGCGGGTCGAGCCCGGGGTGATTGAACGGTCGTGCGCGACGTTATTTCGTACAGTGACGTGTTCGTCGGAACGGAAATGAACGCCTCGACGTCGGGTCTGTCGCTCCACATAATCCCTCTCTGGACCCTGTGCTGACGCTCCAACACCACTTAGTGCCTCAGATCGCTGTGCGTGGCGTACATGTGCGTGGACGGATCAAGAACGTTCTAATCGAATACCGCATAATTCGACGGGTGCAAGTCTCGGGCAACTCGGACAGAAACATCATTGCGATCGACCCTGGCTCACAGCCTACTGTATGAACGCGTCCTCATTCCTCGAGGTGTGATTTACGGCATGACTTCCTGAAAGGTACAATTCTGGTGGACAGCGACAGGCAGCTACGTAAGTTTTCCGGATGGCATGGAAGGTCTGGCCGAATCAAGTTGCCCGATGTGATTGTGTGTACTAATTCCACAAACTTTGTTTTTGGAACGGAGTGTTTCATAACGTGGGTATGTGTGATCCTCCTCGGTGTACTGACCTATTTATCGACAGCTCGACACGTGGGGGGTTTTGTTCGTTGTAAAGGGAATCGATTTGTCGATAAATCGAGTATACGAGCATGAGAGCCCGTCGTGTTGCGTAGCGCATCGCGAGCCTTAAACTCGTTGGGAAGCCTGAATCACGGTCGATCTTTCCCATCCCTGTCGGAGCACAATCTATAAAGCCCTTTTGAATCGCGCTCTTTTCCCTCACTCCCTCTCCACTTTGTGGAAACGACTCGAGAGGTCTTCCATCTTAGAAACACGATCCCGTGCAAACCCATCCTTGAGCATGTCTGACGACCGCTTTCATCCACGTGAAGGCATAACCGATCCATTGTAAGTCGCGTTTGCTGCCCTGAATGGGGGCTGACACATCCTTCTCTCTCTCTTCAGCGATGACTTCCTTGCCCAACTCCTCGCCGACATCTCGGAATTATTGCCTACACCCACTCCCACAAGTACGCCGCCTCTAGCAGCGCTGCCACCCGCATCTACATCCCCCTCTGCCAGTGGGCCCGAGTCCGCTTCTGATCATGTCCCCAACCCTCTCCTGATCTGCCAATGGGTCTCAACGCATAACCTCCCTTTCATTTGCGGTGCCAACCTCTCCCCAGATCCTAAAATCGCTTGTGCCCATTTTCGCCGTGCCCACAACGTCCATGGCAACGAAAAAGTCATCGTCAGCTGCCACTGGCGTAATTGCCAGGCAGCGCCGATGCAGCGGGGGAGCCTCGTGCGACACGTGCTGTCGGTGCACCTGGGACTGCTGAGGTGGCGATGTGAGGCGTGTGGCAAGGTACTGTCGAGAAAGGGAGCGGGGCATGCGTGTACTGACGCATAGACTGTGACCGAGTGAGAGATCGTTCTGGACGGTTTCTTTACTTCCTCGTTTGTTTGTTTTTCCTGTTCGATTATTTATGCGTGTGTTCCGTTTTTGTACCAGGATAAATGTGAACGCAAGTGATTGTCTTTTCATAGGGGAGTGGCCTGACGTACGGGCGAGTGGTGTAAAAGAGAAACCAAGGCCATGAAAATTTCAAGTAGTGCCAGACTGTCGTCGCGGCATCAGGACATGGAGTAACTTTTTTATCGACATCGGCCAAGCTGGCACCCCTTTTTTTCGCGACTCATTTGGCCATGGGTGGTGGCAACTGGACCTAGATAAAATTCACCAGTATATTTACAGTACCTGTCTTTCAGAGAGCATATTCAACCCACTGCGTAAGTCGTGGTACACAAGCAGGTGCCAGGTTCATTCCCGGAAATGTCGGTAACCCGTTCCACGCCGACCCCCAGGCCGGTTCAAATCAGTAAGCAAAGCAGAGAACGCCATGACAGAATCAAGATCTCGGGCACCTTTCGTCTGTCATCACACAGTCACCAGTCAGGTACAGCGTTCTGATGGGGACTTGGCGTGATGTACGGAAGCCAAGCAAACGCGGAGATGCAGAATCCTACCCCGATCATTTAACAAGTCGTCAAATCGGCAATATTGCCATTTGATCGCGGCCCAGATGTGGAGGCAACCTAGGAATAATAATTTGCTGGGAACTCCAAGAGCACGGGCGGAATATGGCAAGTTCGAATTTAAAAATATATGTGATGGACGGGTTTCAATCAGGGGTAAAGATCTTACGGTGTGGGGTGCTTTCGTGATTGATGGATAGAGCCACTGCAACCCCCTCGATAGTATGTTTGTAATGCTGGGGCGATTCGATCTAGGCACAGGCGCTGAAAGAAAACACCGTTGATGGGTAATATCGACCACAAACTTGTCCTAATTGAAACAGTCTATTGTTAGAGTGGCTCAAAGGAGGCTGTATCGGAACGGCGGAGTGAATCTCATTGGTACGTGGGGATATGGATGAAGAAAGCAACCAAGTCCATGAGTAGACTCTGCCTGTTTTCAGCCAGGATCAAAATCTTGGGCAACAACGTCACCCCTTTACCACCGATGGCTAGGAAGACGGCGCACGAGAAAGATCGGGAAAGTACTCGCCTCTCCTCCCTCCTTTAGCAGCGTCTTTGGTCCCCGGTTCTGTAATGAGTAATATTTCTATTTCATGTCGCCCTTGGGGAATCAACTGACGGTTACATGTTCGCGGAGTTTTGCGAGTTGATAAGACGAACCTATGACAGGATCTCGATCGGTAACTTACTGATTCACCAAAGCATTTCAGCCTCGTTTAATGTCGTAGACGTTGGGATGCCAAAATAATCCTTATCAGGGGAAGTCACGTTAATACAGCCAAAGTTTTGCGCCAGAACATACGCGGTAGATGAGCGGCGCGGGCTGATACCGACCCAACGGCGCAAGACGGACGATCTCCGACTCGGGTCACATAATTGCACGAAATACAGGTTGCTCTCATTAGGAGAGATGAACATTTGAATCAGACGGAATCTAAGCAGAGGACGGGGAAAACGCTGCGCGGGACTGCGCTTTCCCCCGTCCCCAGCCTAGATTCCGTCAGGTTATTTACCTCTCTTGCTGTTCTTCTGACCCTCATGGATCTTCAGGGGTTTTGTCTTGTCATACCAATGTGGGGATGGCGTCGGCTAGGATCAATCCCATATGTAACATTACCACCGGTGAACGAGCGGAAGAAAATGCCTGATATAGCGTTTTGTAATCACTCAGCGCCGTTGATTCAGATCCAGGGGAGCACAGCCTCTATTCTGACAGGGAAACGAGAAGCCATGAAACCAAACCCCAGGAGTTACTTGGCTTACATTTCTGCCCTGTAATGGCAAAAGGGTCCTCGATATGAACAGCCCCATGATAGATGAGGTAACGGTTTTCATCTCTAGTTATATGAATAGCGTAATAATATTGGTGTTTGTGGGCGAAGCATTATGGGGATGGCGTCGGTAGGGCGGAGAGTTGGCCCATATTCTACGGTCGACGAGACTGGTGTTTTGGATCCACAATTGCAGACGGTAAAAAGTAAACTTACATACGCCTCATTAATCCTCCGGACGTCCCGATTCTCCGGAAAACGAGCAAACGAAAAAATCCACCGACAACAGGAACACGATGCGCAGCACGACTCACCGCGGAGCGGTTATACGCTGTCGTCACTCTCCATCACCTCGCAGTGACAGCTGATCGCGTTATCGAGGTCAGGGATTGTTAACGGCCTGAACTGAGCGAGCACGACAATTGCAAGAATGTTTACGGAGAGGGCTCGATTTGTATTCCCGTTGTGGGTGACATTGAAATTCAAGACTACGAGAGCCTCTCTGGAAGGGGGTTAATGACTCGGAGGTGTCTGGAGATCGGCGAGCTTGTATGCGTTGGATGACGGTGTTGGACAAAATCGTGCCTAGCAGGTGGCAACTGCACCTTCACTCCGAACTCCGATGTCATCTCCAGTCTCGTCTCTCCGTGACCTTCAAAACACGACGACAACGCCTGGTGCGCGAAGTTCACATTAGGTCAAACATGCTGCTAAGTTCGTCCACGAAAATGATTTTTCGTTGGCCGGTGGTAGCAGCCTGCACGGCCTTGGCATGTTGTGAACGAGATCAGCCGAGGGGATGATTGATGGGGACCTGTACGTCTACGGTCTATCTATTGTCAGGGAATAGCTTTCCGGACACAGTCTCGTTGCTAGGTGGACTCTCAAGGCCGCATGACCCCGATCAAGGTGCGTTGCTTTGGCCTCGAGATTTTCCGATTGAGTTTTTTCCCTACAAAAACGGTTTCCCTAGGTTGTCATAGTGCGCAGCAAAGCTTATCTGCTGGAAACTGGATACACGTCTCGCACACGCAACCCTTTGGGAAACATTTTAGCCTGAAGGAAGACGATGATTTATGGCTGTTAACTGGCTACCATCACCGTGGAGGCCGGGATGCAATAATTCAAACTAACCTAATCTTTGCTGTCCCTCGATCACTCCAGCGAAGGAGGCTATGTGTCTGCTTGCGCGCTGCGATCACGTCTCGTCAGATTTACATAGGTCTTCTCAGTGATAACTTCTGCAATCAATAATTGGTGCCAAAGTCTAGCACGTCGCTTGGGTTCGTTTAGTGCGTCCAGGTTGATCACACAGTATAGTCTGGAGTCTTGAGAAGCCTTTCATATTAAATTCGTGGTGGAGGGAGTACAGGTAAGCAGATCTGTATGGTATGTCGGGGTGAACGCGGCCGTTATACAAAGCACGAAAGGAGAGCCAAGAAACAATACAGAAAGGAAGAGAATGGCTAGGTTCAAATCGCATCACCGGTCACGACCTTTCGCACTGCCCGCCCTAGCGCTTTCCGTTACGGCGTCCAGTTGTGCATTACGCTTGTTGGCAATTTCGTTCTGCCGCTCTAGACTCCTGCGACCAACCACACGAAGTTAGCGTCCGATAAAGGCGGAAAAGCGACGAAAATAATAACACATACTTGATTTGATTCTCAAGCTCGAGGACACGTTCCTTGCTCCCCTGCCGTTCTCGTTTGTATTTCTCCTCCGCAGCCTTCAAGCGCGCTTCATACTCCTTCACCCGTGCTTCCCATTTCGCGTCTGCAGTCGAAGTCTTCTGATTCAAAGTCGATATCTTCTCTTCATGCTGAAGGAGTTGATTGTTCGCTACCACAAACCGTCTCTCCGCATTGACGGCGCGCGCCAGGAGCGTCCGTACCTCTTGTGAGTCACCCTGTGCAGGTCTTCTCGCGGTCGCGAGTTGTTGGACGAGATCGACGTTGGTAGCCTGCAGCACCCGCAAGTCGAGTCAGCAGACAGTAGACGCCCATCGCCACAGCAAACCTTCAGCGCTTCCAGCTCGCCCTCTTTGGCGACATACTTGCGCCTCCATGTCGCTTTCGCATCGCCATATGCCTTTACGCTCGTCTCAAACTTGTCAATTTGCTTCCACCGTGTATCGAGCTGTTTCCTCATGTCCGTTAGCTTTTCCGTGAATCGTGTTTCTGCCTCTTTGACACGTTTATCGAAGTCAAGCTGGATCTGACTGAGCGCTTTGAGGCGTGTGATAAGGTTATCATGGAAGACATTAAAGTTCGTGAATGGTTTAGTCTCAGCTTGGCCACCTTTCTTCTGTGGATGCGCCTGGTCAAGGGCTCCGAAACATCATGCAAGTGAAGGAAAACGTACGGGCGTCTTATCTACGCCGAGAATCTTGTCCATGTATTGGTATATAGTAAGCAACAGCGTGTTGCGTTCGGTGAGCTGATCGCGGTATTGACTCTCGCTGTTCAGTAACGATTTTTGATCCTTTGCCAACCTCGCTTCGAGCTCGTGAGCCTTTGTACGCAACGTAGATGCCTCGGATTCTGCGATCTTCAAGCTCGCCTGGGTCGTGTCGAGCTTTTCGGAGATGTGGAGACGAGATTGGGTCTGATTCCCGAGACGTGTAGTCAGATCGCGGACTTCGTTGTGCAATTTGTCGATCGTGAGGTCACGTTCGCGCGTGTTACCTTCTCGAGCAGCGATTTCTTGACGTGCACGTGCGAGAGCGTCCTCGAGCGTTTGTATATCACGCTTCAAACGATCGACCTCGAGCTGGAGCGAGAACTTCGCGGTCGTATGCGAATCACCGAGTTTCTTCGACTCCTCCTCCTTGGTCCTAAGTGCATCCTGAACGGCCTTGATATCAGATTGACGCTGTCCAAGGAGCGTCTCACTCTTTGCGAGATTGTCAAGGGTAGACTGAAGAGCAGATTCTTTTATTTCAAGGTTCCGTCGTTCATGGCGAAGCTGAGAGTCGTACTCCTTCTCGACTTTTAGGAGCTCCTGTTCCAAGCGCTCCCTCTCATCACGTTCGTGCTTGACTTCCACGACGAGATCCTCGACATGGCGTGCCAATTCCTCTTGTCGTGATCGGTGGGAAAGAATGTCTTGGCAAGTTTGATCATAGAGGTCTTGGAGGTCTTGTAGCTGCGTCTTGAGTGAACTGACTTTCTATGGATGGCCCAAATGAGTCAAATAATTCGGGCGCTGTTGGTTAGACTCACCTCCTTCAGTGCCGCCGCGAGTGCCTCGAGTCTTTCTCGCTCCACAACTTCGCCTTCACGAAGGCGATCATTTTCCTCTTTGACGCGGTCGTTCTCCTCTTCCAGTAAGTAGACTTGTTCGCTCAGTTTCTCTATCTCTCGATTGGTTGCTTCAATCTCGACATCCTTTTCCTCTGCCTCCTTCTCAAGATGTTGAAACATGGCCTCGAACTTGGCGTGGAGCTCGTTGGTATTTGCTTCCAGCTCGGAGATATTGAGACGTAGTTCTTTGGACTCTGTCTCCCGTTCTGCGAGGGCCTAGACATGACAATAGGTCAGTTAGCAGCGCCACTTGATAAGGGGAAAATGTACATCGCGCAATTCCTCGACGTGTCCACGCGCCTCCTCGACTTCTCCTCGCCACTCTTGTTCGACTACCGCGACAATTCGGTCGTGTTCGGCGATCAGGTCCTCGATCTCCTTGTTCTTCATCTCAATTTCGTCCTCTTTTTGTGACAACTCGATCATTGTCGCAGCGAGCTTGTCACGCACGGAATTGAGATCCTCCTCCACGGCCTCCCGCTCTTCTCGCGCCTCCAGCATCTGGGCTCGGCTTTCGCTGCGTTCAATCGACTCTGCCCCTCTCCTTCGCTGAATATCCTCAATCTCCAAACCAAGCCGTGCAATCTCGTCCGCGAGTTCCTCCCTCTCATCCTCCCTCCTTAGAAGGAGCTCGTTCTGGTCTTCTACCCGAGCGCGTAGGGCGTCATTCTCGGCCTCGAGTTCCTCCAGTTTCCGCTGCCACCGCTCACGCTTTCCATCTCCTCGTCCATCGAAAGTGTCATCTCCACGTTTCTCAACGATTTCACGGAGACGTTCGATCTCTTCCACGTTGTCTTCGAGCAACCCTCTGACATTTTCCAATTCTTCCTCGAGTTCCTCGTTTCGGTGTTCGGCCCGTCGTAGAGCATCCTCGTCTGCAGTAGATACACGCCCTCGCAGTAGTTCCCGAATCTCACGTTCGCGTTCCTGCAGTTTCGCCTCGAGATCACGTTCCCTATCGCGCGAACTTGCCGTATTACGCTCCTTCTGTGAACGTTCCAATTCACGCTCGAGCTCGAGTACGAGTCGTTTGAGTTTCTTGAGTTCTAGACCACGTTGCTGTACCTCGACTTTGAGAGACACGTTTTGTTTCAAGGCCGCGTCGACTTGGTCAGGGGCGAGTTGAGCCAGCCGCTCTTCCAGAAAATGCACACGCAGTTTGATGTTGAAGTTTTCCTTCTTGAGATTATCGATGTGCTAGACGGGCACACAGAAGGATCACTAGGTGCATCGGAGAGACGAGCGAGAGAGAAGATCCACCTTTTCTTGATCACGCAGCGTGAGCGTAACGCCTTTGTTACCGCCCGTGGTCGCTCGCGTACGTTTACGGTTCCCGACTGGCGTGTCTGGACCATCGCCCAACCTATGTCCGGGAGTATCCAAAAAGTCGCCGCCCTCTACAGTCTCGTCTCCTTCCTCGTGACCAGAGATGGCGAATCGCCTCAGAGCAGATCCGGGTTCGTCCACACGCTTGCGTACGCTGGCGGGGACATGCTCTGGTGGCGAAGGAGTCGATAGCGGCGCCGAGGATGGCGCGGTCGTTTGGGATGATATGGAAGGGACCCTATGGTTTCTACCTGGCGTAGAGATTCCGGACACAAGCGAACCTAGTGAAAGATCGGGGAGCGTCATGGCAGACTGCGAGGATGAGTCGGCGCGTGCACTGAGCGCGGCTGACATGATGCGTAAGTTCAATTACTTTGTCTAAGTTGTCCCAAACTAGTTAGTCGCTGTGATGGAATGTTCATTTATGCACTGAGCTTCGTAGCGACGGATAAGCTCACTGTAACGTCTGTTGGCTTTGAAAGCTTGATGATGCAATAAAAGTTGTTATTGGGCCAGTTCGGTTTGAGATATTCATGCGCTGGAGTAACTCGTCGTGGTGCTTAGTTCAGCGGGTAATATTGCTAGCTCACTGCCACGGTCGGTCTGAGGTCTGAAGGAAAGCAACCAGTCGTGTACTAATGCCAATGGGACTTCGCCCGTTACGCGATCATCGCTCACGTGACATAAGAAACGACACAACTAGACTTGAAACCCTGTCGTCGAAAAGTGGTTGTCCTATTATATGAACTCTTTATTACATGTATACAAAATCCGATTCTGAGTCGTACGCCAGTGAGCTTGGTGGCTGGTTTGGATAAAATATAGAGCAGGAATTGAAAACAGTGAAGACAGAACTGCTCAGGGCGAGATTAGGTATAGTATGTGCAATTGCATGCAATAGATGAAAAATTTCCGCAGCAGATTCATTTCAATTTGTCGTTGTAATGACACGATCGATAGGGCAATGTGGCATGACAAGACTAATCGATACACAGTATCATAGAGTCGTGGCTAATTCGAGCGTGTAATGTGCAACGTGATGTGTGAGAGATGAAAAAAAAGTATGAACAGTAGAATCAATCTACTACCAGATGGCCAGGTACTTGTCAACAAGCGAAGGAGAGCGATTAAAGTATAAAAAGTATCGGTCAGCGCGCGTAAAACCATTTCAAGGACGTATATCGCGCTTTGAACTCGAACAGGTCATCGACGGGACTCCGCACGGATGCGATCTAGGTACGCTCAGCCGTCAACGTATAGGACGCAAGACAACGGCGACTTCCTCTCTGGGGCGGTCGACAGTCTCGCACGTATTGGGGATACCCGATGCGTTTTCTCCTTCTCTTGGATTGCGTCACTATCGTCGCACCGTACAACCTGGCAGGGCATTGAAGGTGGGAAACGGCCAGTATTCTTCTCGCATTCCGCAGGCCGACAGGTCCGTCCACGCGACCGCATCTTACTCTTATCGTGATAAGCAAGCATAAGGGATGCAACGAGCTGTGGCATCGTCAACGTGAGTGTTTGTCCGTTAGCAGGGACAGCCCCTGTTCGTGCTGGTGGGGAAGGTGAGCGACGAGGAACGCCCGGATGGGACTGAGATCGGCGAGGACGTTCCGCGATTTCGAAACGAACGTGGCGTCTGAGAGACGCAGAGGTGGTGGATGGGATAGGTGAATGGGAGCTGATCGGCGATGAGGCACAATGGGACGCCTTGGATGCTTGCGAAGGAGTGACCAGGCCGTCCAAAGCATCGTTCTCCTTGGGAAGCGAAGCGGAATCTATTGGGAAAGCCTTCCTGCTGGGCTCCAAGAGACTCAGAGACGGCACTGATATTCTTGGCGACGATATCCGTGGCAAGGGATGAGTAGGATGCCGCCCCTCAACACAACCATTTTGAGTTAATCTTTGATGCATCCTTTCGACCAACATGCGATCCATCGCATCAAAGTCACGCGGCCCGGACAGTACTCCGCGGAAGGAGTCTAGCTCCCTAGACTGCCGAGCCTCAATATTGCGCAAGATACTCCGGTGGACGACACCTAACCACCACAGCTCCGTTACTTGCCGCTTGCTCTTCCTCGGGCGCTTTTGGTTCGCGTCCTTTCCGAAGCAGCCTTGCGAAGACGAAACGGAAGAGTGTGCGGAGCGGCGTTTGCGAGGGGCCTGGCCGGCAGAGGGTAAGTGACCATCGGAAGAAGGACCACATGTTCCGTCGAGCATTTCCACATCCATGTCGCCATCCAATGACGTACATGGGAAAGGAACAACGCTTCTTACATCCGGAAGGTCCGACTCCAGGCCCTGTACCCCTGAGCCACAGAACGGCTCTCCTGGAATGCTTTGTGAACGAGCAGCAGAAAAGGAGATTGAAACGGTGGGTAGGGCTTTGTAAGTCACTGCGAATGGAGAGGGAGTAGAAGACAGATAATGGTGGTGAGAGGGAGAGGGAGCCGAGGTGGAAGATTCGACATCGCTCCAACCACAACCTGTCCGCGCAGAGGAGGTTGGGTAGACCAAGCGCTTTGGGTAAGCAGGACTGCAAGCATCCGAACGAGGGTTGACGTTGGTACAATCTGCGAGGGCCGGGCGAGCGCTCGAAAGTAAGCAAGGTCTTCCAGGTAACGAGTGAAACGACGGCGAGAGGGCGAGTGTGGCCAACATTTTACGAGATCGCGTTAGTGTCTTTGCACAATAAAAACGATCCACGAGTTACTGGCAATCGAGTGCTGCGTGCAGATGAAAATGGGAAGTCGGACTAGACCGGGAACGTTGCGATTATCGGGACGAACAATGAGATTGAACGAGGGAACGTCCTGCGCAGCTCGTTGCGTGCGATGCAGCAAGAGAAGACAAATCTCTGCTCTAAGTCCGGTATGAGTTTACCGTCACCAAGGTGCGGACAGTCAAAGGTAAGTATCCTCGTCCGCAGACGCAAGATGGTGACCCACCCTTTTTACTGGGACGCGACGCGGTGTTGGAACAACACAGAGCAAGAGTCCGGAGCTCGCCTGGTTCAGGTTGGGGAACACGAGGCGAGCTTACATACCCCCGCCAGTGCAACACGCGATGCCTGCAATATAAACGGCAGCAAACATTCGCGACGGTCACGTGTACGGAAACGTAGTTATCTTTAGCGAGCACGTTGCAGAGAACGTCAACGCGACGTTCCTGCGCAGCAAGTTCTCTGTAATATCGACGCCATTTAGCATGCGTGCGGCCGCCCATGATAGCGAAGCTCGGCGCATAACTTGACGGGACGCGGGGCACCTTCCGGAGGAGCGGTGAATCATCGAATCCCGAATTCCACCAGGTGATTATGGGCGCGCATCCACCCTCAAAAAGCACGATGATGTGGACGTCAGCAAGTGGCCCGGAAGCACCGCAGCCTGGTTCCGGTGCCTCGCATCATCATAGATAACCGGTGTCTAAAGTCGGACATACCCGTCATCACCTGAGCATCGTCAGAGCAAGGCCACGCAAGACATTCACCGTACTACTTGCCGCGTCCGAGTCATGGTGTGTATGTTAAATGACCAGCGCTGACAGACACAAGCAGCGAGAGTAGTGAGGGACCAGGAAAGAAGAGAGCAATACTTCTTCCCGATGCGGTTCCGAACGATCCGTCGAATCTCGTCCACGGTCACAGTCGCGGTCGGAACCAGCAACGCGGGTTCAATAGCTTTCGCTAGGTACCGTCCTCACATGTTACATGATAAGAACGGAAAACGATAGGCTTTCTTCCATCGGATAAACTAGAAAGTGACGTTCGCAGTGATCGATTGGAACTCGAGCGGGCGGCGGCCGTTGTCCTGAAGTTTATATAGTGCGCGATTCTTTCTTCGACATAGCCTCGACATGATATTGACAGACCGGAAAACGTAACCTGCGGCTGTAATGGTTTCCGGTCATTTGTAGCAGTAGTAATTACGATCCCGAATGCCACTTGTTGCGTGCGGATTGGAGGCGATTTCCCGGGGACGGTAATCTCCAATTTGTCCATCAACCCGGCCGGCGGTTTGACAGTGCCCGTATGTGGCGGGTCCCGCAGTAGGTCCGTGGCTTACAACCGGCTAGATAGTAGATATCACCGAAAAGAATGGGTCATTGGGCGCCGACTGGGCGTCATGCAGCTGACAGCGATAATCCGTTATAGTATCGGGGGGAGCGCCTTTTCTTGCTTGCCACCATTGCAAGTAATCGGGTCCTTGTTCGTCCTACAAGTGACTCCTCCATTCCGCAAGTCTTGGTTACAACCGTAGCTTCGACAATCAATCAATCAATCTAGACTAGATCAAGACCGACATTATGGTGGTGATGCTATCCTTCTACTCTCATCACCGAAGCCAAACGACTATCTGTTGCTCGTTTTATTGTATATCCTCGACTCATCATACGGCGACTTCCGACAGCACGGAACTCCGAATCATCCGCCCTCCACGCCAATTGAAGCTTGAAGCTTGAAGGCTAATATCGTGATTCACTAGATGGCCCATCTCAAGCAAAAGCGCGTGCATACACTCCCTCCGACGACGCCTCTGTCGCGGCAAGTCGGCGGACACACAGGCGTACACGTCACAGAAGACAACTCACTGCTACTCAAACCCGCCCTGTCACGCGAGATCGCCTTTTACCAGTTCGTCAGAGATATCGCCGATGCCTCCACGGGATTACACCTTCTCAGAGCTTGGATACCCAAGTTCTTTGGTTTGTTGAGTCTGGAAGGACAGCTCGCCGATCCAACCGCTCAAGTGGATGCCGGAACCGCGCCTATCATCGTCCCTGCACGAGGTTTGGAGGGTACCTCTACATCCGGTAACCTCGATAGCATGAATGGCTTCGCTCCTTCGAGTATGCCCGCGCAAACACTTGTTCTCCAAAATCTGCTGTACGGCTATCACAAACCCTGCATTCTGGACGTGAAACTCGGTACGATACTCTACGACGACGATGCTTCAGAAGAGAAAAAGGCGCGCATGGTCAAGAAAGCGGCAGAAACGACCACTCTTGAAACCGGCATCAGATTGACCGGCTTCCAAGTGAGTGCTTCTGGAGTTAGGCTCGGAGAGATGTCACGTATATCCTTCCCAATAGGTATATTCAAATCGTTCTTCGGACCCAGTCGTATACGGCAAGGAGTATGGGTATAGTTTGAAGCCGGAGCAACTCCAGGAGGGGGTCGAAAAGTTCTTTCCTTTCTCCATCTCGGCTTCCCTAACAAACGCTGATCTTGGAACGCCATCCTCATCAACCTCAAACATCGGCCTCCCCGCTGATACCCTCCTTACCCTCCTTACATCCCTCCATGCCTCACTTACGGATCTCCGTACATCCCTCTCAGGTGCACACGTGAGAATAGTCGGTGGCAGCGTGCTGATCATCTACGAAGGAGATTGGGGAAGAGCTATTGCTGCATCCGGCCGTGGTGGAGGACCTGGCTGTCTTGAAGAAGTGGAAAGCGATGAGGACGAAGAAGCCGAAAACGAGCAGATCGAAGTGGAAGTCGACGAACAGGGAGGGATCATCATGGAGTCCACTCAGGACGAAGATGAAACCTCTGAGTGCTCCTCCGAGGTATCGTGTACGGAGCCAGAGCCCCGCTTGTACACGGTCTCCCTGATCGATTTTGCCCACACCCGCATTGTCCCTGGAGAAGGACCCGATCAAGGCATTTTGACGGGAATGGACACGCTGATAGAACTGGTAGATCGCAGGAAGCAGGGGGTGGCGGCATATATGAAGGTAGAAAGGTCTACTGACCGGATGGGTTAGGCGGACAGGTCGTGATTCACATCGGTGCGTTCGACGCATGTCATTAGCTCCAACATTTTCTATTACATTTGTGAACAAACGAACAGGCAAATTACCAGTACTCGACAAAATGAAAAACGGTGCTACACAAAAAAAGTCAAGAAAAACGGCAATAAGGATAGGCCATCTGTCCGTTCGACTCACGTCGTCACATCTCACCAGGTTCTCATACCGCACTCCTGACCCCCTCCTGGGCCTTCCTGCCAGCGTCCATGATAGCATCCTTCCACGATTTCGCCTCCCGCACGTTGGATGCGCGCAATACGATGGTATCTCCCCCACGTGGATATGCGAAATGTAGTCGAAGAAGCAGATCCTCTCTGCCACTTCTCGAGCGCTTGATTTGGATCTCGTTCACCGGAATCGGCTGAAACCAAATACATATATCAATCAGTCTCCCAGACTGATCGATCATGCGAAAAAAAGAGCACTCACCACGCGGTACAATCCCTTTTCTGCCTCGTCTATGAGCACAAGCATATCACTACACAACACCGCCCGCAACTTTCGCCCACTTTTCGCCTTGCTCAAAACGCCTTCCTTGACGAGTTTGCGTGGACCAAGGTGTCGTGTCGGCGCCGTCAGATCGAGTCTACCTTCCCCGATCCACAATGAGCGACTGATCTCTCCCAATCGTTCCTCTCCTTCTCGATCTCGAATCGCCTCGTTTACTTCACCGAGGATCCCTTCGGCCGTTTGGAGCGCTGCGAATATGGACTGCCCTTCGGCAGCATCCCGAGTGCCATCTGCTCCGGATGGCGGCGAGCATGGTTCAGTGTAGTGCATGATCTGACGGATGAGTAAAGGGTATCGCGTGATGCGTTGCACTATAATGAATGCGTCACGAAATTGGGCGAGCAGGAGGACGTCAGCCAACCGCTTTCTGAGCATCCTTTTGGGAACAACATACTGGGCACAAGCAAGTAACTCGACAGATCTAGATTCCGCGCCGATGGGTCTTCCCGAAGGTTCTACAGTGACAGAGGTTGGAACTCCACGAACGTGTCACAAACTAAAACCGAGGACACACCTGCAATTGCATAGCTAACGCCGGATTACTCTCCCGCATTTGCTGGAGGACCTTTCCAGCGTTTGCTTGATTGACACAGTAGTTCTACCAGGTACAATTAAGGTTTGGCACAGCAACAAAGCAAGGATGAGCAGTGGCGTACGAGATACACGCCCATATTCGGCATATGTTTTTCTAGTAAGTCGCCAATGCGGTCGATATAGAGGCGACAGTCTCGCTGGCGCTCTTCGAGGGTCGAAAGAAACGTCTTTAAAAGCGATTCAGGTCAAGGACCGATTACACCGCCAACTAATTCCCTCACCGTATTCGTCAGCAATATGTCCTCGATGTTCGAAAAAATCATTGCAGTGGCGTTTTCGTCCAACACCTCCATCAAACGGGAGTAGAACAACTACAAGGGACAAAAACCATCACATCAGTCCCGCAATATGCCCCAACGCATGCATATGCCCAAAACGCTGACGCACCTCAACGATCAGCTGAACATCCCGCACGTAATCCGCCTCAGTAGAAACCAACTCGAAAATGGCTTCCTGGCGCTTCCGCTCCTCCTTTGGGATCTCTTCCAATGCAGACCGATCTACAAGACTTGCCCAAGACGACCCAAACACTGGACTGTCTGGCCTCATCGAACCACTTTCTCCGCTGGCCAGTGGTGCCGACACCGGTGAGGGTGTCGGCGCATGTATGATCGGTCCCGAGATGACGAGCTTGCGATCGCGCTCAGAGCTGTCTGGCGTCGCCGCGCGCGCGTGCC
This sequence comes from Tylopilus balloui, assembly GCA_038089995.1. NCBI lineage: Eukaryota > Fungi > Basidiomycota > Agaricomycetes > Boletales > Boletaceae > Tylopilus > Tylopilus balloui. The sequence continues at coordinate 25,812 of JBBPLW010000175.1, forward strand.
GCCCCAGAAAACCGAGAAACTGCGACGCGCGACTCTCTCCACTGTCCCGTTCTCGTTCTCGCTCTCGGAGGGACGGCGTCACCGACGCAACGGGCGACCTCGGGGGTGGCGACGACGCCGGTGCCAGCGACCCGGTATCGAATGACGACATGGACATCCTGCTCGCTGATGCCGGTGTTGCGTGTCCGTGCGGAAACAGGGGTGAATGTCCATGTCCGTGCAACGCTTGCATTTTCTTGAACGTCTCGTACCGCTCGAACGCGTCGTCCGGATGAACGATACTCCCATCTGATCCCATCCTCCCGTGGTCCGCGCCGAGTGTCGCCTCTCCCTCAGCGCAGGTGGTGTCAAAAGATCCGAAGAGTACGTGCGGGGACAGATCGATATCCGGCAAATCGAGCGATGGAATAGGCGGAAGATCCCTGGTCGAGAGGTGCGGTAGTCCACGTAGCGGAGCCGGAGGCGCAGGACGTCGCCGCTTTCGCTCCGGACTCGAAGACTCTGACGCACCCAAGCTGGAGCCCGACTTGGAGTATCTGCCCGCCCTCATCGCGGGTGCGGATGCCAGGGCACGATGGATGTGGTCATGGACGCTTGCCCCATCCGCGATACTGGACGGGCCGTCATGCGGACGTGTCGGACGTCGACCTTTGTCCTCCCCGTCTGCGATGAGCGGACTGACTACCAACCCAGCAGCTTCGAACACGCGTCGTCGCTCGATCTCGCGCGCCGCCGTCGCTTGTGCACGTTCAGGGTCATCCTCCAGCTCAAACTCGGACGTACTATCCCCGTCTTCGTCCAGCGAGTAGTACGCGTCGTCGTCGTCATCGTCGCCGCCGTCCATGGACGACGTTCCACGCAGCTCGGACGTTGCCGGCTGACGCGTGTTTTTTGGTGAAGTGAAAGGTGTGCTGTAAACATCAGTCACCTTCTCGTAATGATCACCATCTCTAGGAGAATCTATATCAGCCAATGAACCTGGCCCCTGGATCCTTTCCAAATCCAACTGTGCTTGCCCACATGTACCCGGACTGACGTCTACGCCAAAGTCGCAATCGAGTCACGTCGCAAGAACGAACAGAACGCGAAATTTCCGAATTCGCATTGGTATTAAGAGGTTAGTTTCAATGTGAGTCATGACGACATTTTTTTTGACGTGTGTTCGGAATCAAGTCCGGGAGAAAAGAAAAAGACGAAGAAAAGAAGCAGATCGCGAAGGCACGGGTGCGATGGCATCCATAAAATGCAACCAACGATGATGACGAGGAGACGATAGCAAAGAAAGAAATATATTTCAGTCTATATCCATCGGAGCAAATGAAAAAAGAAAGTAAGAAGAACTCAAGAGGCAGTGCTTCTTTGTGGCTAAGGAAGTCCACTAACCCTCGGTCGGCTCCAAGTATGCGGCAGGCACCACGAACACGAAACCGTCACATTCAGCTTTCCACCAATCCATGTCTGATTGGTCGACGATGATAACTGTGTCACCTTCGCTAAACGCAAGTTCGTCCGTGTTTGCACTCTCATAGGTGTACAGTGCCTTCGCGTGGACTATATATGGTCTATCAACGACCTGCCAAGGAATATATAAAAGCAACACGGCTCACCTTGCACCACTTTCTGAACGTAGGTCTGAGGAAAGAAGCCAGCTTTACCGTCCTTGGCAGTAGTGCCGTACCACCAATCTCCTCCAGACTTGGATGGATGGGCGACAATGATCATGTTTGTATCAAAGTCTGCAAAACGGATTCCTTTAGGGTGGCAGAACCAGGCATGACAATGGAGACGTGCGCACCCAGATCCTCCTCTCGCTGTCCTATATAGGGATACAAGGATCTGACGCGAATCTCTACAAGGTATATCCAATGTCAACGGGTTGAACAGTGTGCAAGTGACACGTTTACGTACCAGTGGAGAGATCGACATCAGCCATTAGCTCAGACCCGCTTTCGGGAACATGCTCTGAAACTTCGATGGAAGGAACCCCGCTGGCATCAGCCCGCACTTCCTCGTCTTCTTCCGCTGTCACAGGTAGACGGTTCACCTTACGCTTGTCCACGTCCGCAGCCAGTGAATTATACCAATCCACAGACTCCTTCTTTCCATGACTGAAGGAGCCACTCTGCGCCAGAGGAGCTGCAGGTGACTCGGCCGTGTAACCCACCGGAGCTGCAGCAGCGGGTGGCGAGAGCGGACGAGCAATAGCATTTATATGCACGGGTGGAGCAGCGTCGGCGATGACCTTTCCAGATGTAGCAGCACCGCTTCGGTCGTTTGTGACAGTCTTTCTCAGCCTGGCGCCACCCTGGATGGCACCCAACAACGCACCCCGATCACTTGCTGGTGCTGGTTGAGCCACAACCGGCGCTGATGGTGCTGCAAGTGCAGGCGGTGCCGAAGGTGGAGGTGGAGGTGGCGCAGGAGCAGCAGGGGAGATTGGGCTGCCTGAGGATGCGGCGGGCGCGGCCGACTGAGGACGTGAGGGTAACAAGTTACCAAACAGCTGCTGCGCGAGACCTATGCGTGTATCCCTCGTTCCAAGCTCTTCGTCGCTACTATCATCCTCTTTCTCCACGACGTCATCCCAGTCATCATCACTATCCTTCGGCGCGGTGTGATACGTCGTTTTAAGTGGTGGCGGAATACCCGGGCTCTTAGATGGTGGCGGTGCTGCAGGTGGCGCAGTCTGAGGGCGGAAGAAGGGATTGCTGCTCCCGTTTGCTGTAGTTGCAGGAAGCATAGCGGAGGTAGTGCCTCCGCCGTCTTTTATCAAACGACTAAAAGGATTGTTGGCGACTTTGTCAGCCACGGGCGCCGAAGCAGGTGGAACGGGTGGTGGTGGCGGTGGCGGTGGAGCCGCTTCTTCTGCGGGCTCCTCGGATAGTGGTGCAGGTTGCGTAGGAGTAGGAGCGGGAGGAATGAGCGAACTTGATACAGCCACCGTTGTACTGGCTGGTGAAGAAGCCTTGGCAGCTAAGAACTGGTTCCTACGTTGCTGGTAAGCTGCCTCAGCTTTACGAGCTTCCTCCTCCTCTTCCTCAAGTTTGCGGATCAGCGCAGCATGTTCTTCGCGCTTTTTGCGTAGAACCTCTTCTCGTGCTCTAAGTGCGGCATCCTCGGGATCTTCTTCGGGTACAACAGGAGCAGGCGGTACCGATGTACGAAAAGCAGGAGTGGGCACTGCGGGAGCACGCGGAACTGGGGGGCTTGGTGCCTTGGTGGGGGTAGGGGCAGCCGGGGTACGGGGAACAGCCACCTTCCGTGGTGGGGGTGGGGCTGGTGCGCGAGGTTTAGGAGGCGGCGGGGCGGTCTTGACGGTGGACGTAGGTAGCGGCGCAGGAGGTGGAGCTGGTAAAGGAGCCGTCGTTGTAGGGGTTGGCGAAGACATCTTGCCTCCACTCAACGCCTTTTCGGCATCGAGCTTCTCCCTCCGCTGCTTTTCGCGCTCTTTGGCCTGTCTCTCAGCTTCGCGAGCTTTCTCCTCAGCTTCCTTCTTCTCTTGGGCGAGACGGTCCTCAATAGTGGTGTCGAGTGTAGGAGAAGCAACGGACGTAGATGGAGAAGCGACGACACCAAGGGCTTGCTTGCGGGCCTCCAAGCGACGTTGAGCTTCGGCACGAATAAAAGCCTGCCTCTCTTCGGGGGTCATATTCTTCTTCGGCGCAGGAGAACGGGGAGCAGCGGGAGGTGCTGGCAGTGGTTGGCTGGCGCTACTAGCAGGCGGGGGCAGAGGTGGCGATGGGCGCGTAGCAGTGGACGGTCCGCGATCACGGTGACCATCGCGAATGCGATCCCCATCCCCATCTCTGTACGGTTTGTCACGATCGTAGTCCCTATCGTCACGATCATATCTTGACGTGCCCCTTGAATACGGTCGTTCCTCTTCCTCTCGGTATCGTGATGCTGGTGAATACCTCCCGCTATCATCGTCGCCAAACCGTCCGGATCGCTCATTCCTTCGATCCCGATCACGTGCCCACTCCCGCTTCTGCCTCTCTCTCTTCTCCTCTCTCTCCTCCACTTTCTTCTCGAGCTCCGGCACTTCCTCATGCATTAACCTCACGAGTTCTCTTTCAAGACGCCTCCTCTCCTCCTCCCTGGCTGTGGTCCTCGGACCTTTTGAAACGTACTCGAGATCCTCCTGTAACCGGGTAATCCTATACCGTAAATCCTCCAGTTCCCTATCAAGCGCATCAGATGACCGCTCGTTCGCTAACGAATCATCCAGCATTTTCTGCGTGTTCAGCAACTGCCGCTTGATAGAGGACAGATCTGCCGTCGCCGGGCTCGAATCGTCCGCACGCGATCGAACGGCAGTCCTGTCGACGTGACGATTGCGGGGTTGGTAAAACCCACCCGGAGGTTCGATATCCTCGTGTTTGTAGACAGTCGCATCTTGTCGTCCGCCCTGTTGCGTAAAGGAAGACGAAGAGGTGAAAGAACGCTCTTTCAGGCGCGAAACCGGAGCATCGAGTCCCGATGGAGAACGTGCACGAGTATCGTTCTTGAGGATATCTTTGAGGAAATTCACCGAGGTATCGAGATCCCGAGAGGAGGGAGGAACAAGCTCAGCAGGAAGTTCGTCGGGGATGTCGTTTCCGTTCAGTCCTGATGATGGTCAAATATTTGAGTACATGGATCACGTCATATGGAAGATATAGTGCGCACGTCGGTAAATCAAACCCATGGCAACATGAAACTCTGCCAAGTTAAGTTTGCCCCGATTATCAGCATCGGCCAGCGTCCTGTGGCATGTCAATCAAGTCCATCAGAACTCTCATAGTAATGGACGATACTGACCAAATCCTCGCGAGGTCATTTCTATCCAAGCCACTTTGTCCAAAGACTTCCAACGCCGTTTGCCCGTTGATAAAACCTGTTCCTTGTGCGTCCCAAGCTCTGAATATCTGATCATATTGTTTCTTCTCCCCTTTGCCCAACGCCCACGGAATTTTAAATGCCGTTCCTCTCCCATGTGCTTGGTTGTGCTGCTGGAAGCTCTGCTGTAATGAGAGACCACCGAGCTGCTGTTGCGGGGGTGGAGCGAGTTGCGGCGCACCTCCAGATGTATATGGAGCAGAAACATTGGCGGGCATGAATGAGCTGGACATCAGTTGAAGACGGGGATCGACAAAGCCAGTGACCTGGGGCACCAATGGGGCGGGAGCACGCCCTGCAAAACCAGTAGGCTGCGACAGAAGCCCCACACTGGTTGGCTGCGCGGTCAAACTTGGCGCCCCAAAGGAAGATGCCGAGGGTGCACCCAGGCGAGTCTGGTTCGCATTCAAAAAGCTCAGCTGTTGTTGAGGTATAGGTGGTGGTGGGTTCTGCTGATAAGACGCGGGAAGAGGTGGAACCGGGGGTGGCGGAGGGCGTTGCTGGAAGCTGGATTGTGCACCCGGAAAGCCTGTGGGTTGTGCTTGCAAAAAGCTCGTACCGATCCCCGGCACGCCAGGAAATCCGGTTTGCTGAGGTTGCTGAAGACCTTGTAGGCGTGCACCGGGGAACCCTGTTGGCTGCGGAGCAAGACCAGCGAACCCTGCGCCCAATGCTGGTGCACCTGGCTGGGCACCAAAGCTACCCTGGTGCTGCTGAAACTGTGCGGCGGGGTTCAGTTGCTGGCTGGGTTGAAACTGCTGTTGTGGCTGCGCGCCTGGAAAGCCAGTCTGCAGGGGATACTGAAATCCTGGCTGGCTCCACTGGGACATGGGGGAGAGCCGATGCTAAGTAGGCGAGTGGTAAGGCTAGGCTAATAAAGCGCTCCAAGTGCGTTTGCGTATGGCAAGGAAAGGAACGAGCGTGGACGGGTCTCGTCGCTCTCAGAGATGATGGAAGTCACTGATACCGTGAGCAGCTTTGAAGCGGCGACACCCCGGAATACGTCCAAATTTAGACTTGTCAGTCGAGGACAAATAAATAATCGTTTCCGTCTTTACTCCTATCCATAACCGTGCGCTACGAAGCTACAAGGAACCCGTCGGATTGTTCGTCCTGTTTATGCTGCTGATGCTCTTGTTGAAGTGACTATGACTTCTCGATTGTTCCTGCCGCAACGACTCCATGTAGATAAACGTGAGGATGACGTGGTCCAACATGGGAACCACCTTCAGAGAGACGCCAAGATACGCTGGATGGGCCTCTTTCCAAATACCCAGGTTCTTCTTGTGGAACCGGACGAGCTCGACACCCGACTCTGCAGGCTTCACCTGATGGCACAGTGCATCGATCATCAACATATTATTCTCCACCCAAGCCAAACCACAATGGACTTACCCAACAATGCATCGATTCGAGCTTCCACTTGTAGGTACACTGATCAGGGCCCACAAAATACCGACCACTAACTCACATGATCCATCTTTCAGCGCCTCAATGCTATCAGAGTATTTGGAAATCAATGTATGTCTTTCATGCGCGCTTTTCGATAGGGAACTGCACGGGTACCTGGTACCTGCACGGGTCACGGGTACGGGTACCATGCAGGTACGAGTACGGGTAGCCTTGACTGACACCTGTACCTGTACCCATACCCACGGTCGGGGTCTTCGCGCCCCACCGATATTCAGCGATCGGATGTGCACGATCGGGTTGGTGCAAGTGGGCACACGCGGACGTGTTGGTGTGGATGGGTTGGTGACAGGTTTGTGCGAGTGGCTCACGCTGCGCACGGACGGGTTGGCGCAGGTGGCTGTGTGCGACGGGTTGACACTGGTGGGTTGGTGCAACGGCTGCGCACAATGGATTGGCAAGGGTGGGAGCGTGTTGTCGCAAATCGGTGCATGCAACAGGTTAGCGTGGGTGGCTGCGTGTGACGAGTTGGTGCGGGCGCAAACGGGTGTGCACGAACAGGTACATGTGATCGGGTGTGTGCGACTAGGTTGGCACAAGTGCGAGTAGTCAGCGTGAGTGGGCTGGCGCAAACGGGTGCACGTGAGAGGGTTGGTTGGTACAAATGGATGCGCGTGATGACAGGAAACTGCTCTTCCTGTTGGATGGGATACCATTGATGATGAGTAGTCTACGTCGTTTGCAGTTAGTGTACCTATGTTTGCCAATGTTAATGAACCCTGGCCCATATACCCGTTTGAGGTACCCGTGCTGTGCTGAACCCGTGGGTAACTGGGGTACGGGTAACTGACGAGTGGGGTACGGGTTGGCACTTGAGTACCCAGGGGTTTACCCCTGCAGAACACTACTTACCGCACTAGGGTGCTGGTCCTGATGAGCTTACATCAGTAAATTTACACAAATCTTATTTGATCTTATTTAGACTTATCTGACTTATCTGGCTAATTCATATTACAAACATTAAGACAGGGATTGTTAGTACACTTCATTTTGTCAAATTTGACAAGAAGCATGATGGATGAAGTGTTCTTGAGCTTTTTCTTTGGAAGTGGATGTGATTTGTGATTTGATAAGACAAATAAGCTGCAATAAGCTCAAATAAGATTCATGTAAATTTACTGATGTAGAGTATGGGTATTGGTACAGGTATGCATTGATGGTACCCATGGACTTACTTGTACCCTTAGTGAGGGTATGCATCAGCAAATCACTTGTTTTCACACAGTGACACAGTGAGTACAGTGAGTTACACTGAGTACAGACACAAATTATATTGTCTATATAGCAATGAAATTCATTTTTAAACCTATTTTTATGTCACTGTAAAATGGGGGACCTTACTGTGCACTGTGTCACTATACAGCACTGTACAGTGTGGTACAGTAACTTAGTGTTTTGCTGATGTGGGTATATCAGTAGATACAGATATGGGTATTAGCACTACCACCTGGGGATATACCTGTGCATTTGCCTACTTTTCAAGCATCATAGGCTCATGGGAATCACCTGCCTGTTGAACTGGAACACCATCTCTTTCAATTGATGCCACTCAATGATGCCCATCATCTCTAGAATACCATTTCAACCACTCCAATGGTACCTGGTAATTATAGTCACTTTCTTGAATGT
>JBBPLW010000176.1:0-33447 GCA_038089995.1 Tylopilus balloui
TGTCCACGAACGATACCATCATCGTCTTGGCAAACGGTGCTGCCAATGATGGAGATGCATCCAATACCACAGAAATCGACGAGTCTACAGATCCTCGGGCATACGTCACGTTCAGAGATCATCTCACCGCCTTTTCTATCGACCTGGCTAAGCTCGTCGTTCGGGATGGTGAAGGTGCCACCAAGTTTGTTGGCGTCCACGTCGAGGTACGTTTGCGCATCCTTATGGGCAATTTCCCACTTGGCGGCAGATGATGTGATTTTATTTATTCCATCCTCTTTTCTATTTGTGATACCCCTTTTATGATACATTTTTGTTGACCGCGACCGACCATCTGACCGCTACACCCACCAGAACGCAGCTGCATATGCGGATGCCCATCGCATCGCGTCAACCATCAGTACCTCGGCGCTTGTGAAGACCGCCCTCTACGGCGAGGATGCAAAGTAAGTCGTCCAGTCCAGACCTCTTTTGGGAACTCGTGGTTGTACTGATGATGGATGACGTTAGTTGGGGTCGTATTTTGTCCTCGACAGGTTCAACACCACTAAGTACCCCCCTCGACCCAGACCTCGTTAGCGTCGCGTTCGTCCCGTCGTCCACGTCGTCTAATCCAGCCCCACTTGTTGTTCTCAAGAATGGCGAGCCCGTCGGTGTTGACGAGGCGCGCGCGAGCGAGATACTGCGGGAAGAAGACTTTGAAATCAGGGTCGATCTTGGAGGGCAAGGGGTTGGCGGCAAGGAGGAGGCCAGGTACTGGACATGTGATTTTAGCTATGTGAGTGTGTCGGCTTCTAGGGTAACTCGTGGGCGTGCTAACACTACTGGTAGGAGTATGTGCAGATCAACGGTGATTACCGGAGCTGAATGTACAGTGGGGCCCTATTTCGCGATCCATTGGGCTGATGTTAGCAGCGTGTATTGTTTCATAGACTGGTGGCTCGACCACAGGTTTCCTATACCCGTGTACATAGGATGTCGTACGGACGGGAAAGATAGACTCGGGTTGACGTATCCATGTCGAGCCTCGACTCCCACAAAGCCGATTGCAAGAGCGGACGACTCGCCTAACCCGTCGGCCTCGAGTTCAAAATGAAAGACTTGCGCCCACACAGCCAACGTGCGTGTTCGCGGCGTGGCCAGATCTTGAACACATGTTGAGTTCTAGACTTTCGGTCGCCAATTCGCATTCTCCTCGTTATCGACTTAGGCGCACGATTCGGGCATCCCCGCGGTCGTCGTCTTTGCAGTCCTTTAGGCTTCGGAAGACCCACCCCTTGGAGTTTGAGCCACCAGGGTTTATCGTCGCCCCAAAATTCCAAGCTCGCCTCCTCGGCCGGACCGGCGTTTCAGAGACCTGTGTACGAGAAATTGTGGTTTATGACCCTTCCATTCTCCCCCAACGCGGAATCACCATGCGGTGCGCGTCGTGGCGCCAGACGTCGTCCCCCACCGCAGCTCACATTGCCTTACTCATTCGCAGCGACTGACTCCTAACCCTTCGAACCCTGCATGGAGTGAAATCCTATTTAACTCACGATTTCCTCCTTGCTCCCTTCTCCCTTTCCCTCGTGGCTGCTTCGTGGTGCCTTGAGGAAAAGCAAACCTTGCTGTCGTTCCAGCATCAACTTCGGCGAAGGGTTCATTTTCTGATTCAACCTTTTATCTCCCCGACAGTCGCAGGAAGACACAAGACGGCAAACCGGACGAAAATAGCGAAACAGAAAGGAGATACAGGACTAGAGAGCACGCAAAGAACAAACATGGATGATGAGACATTGGTCGATTCGGCAAGGTCGCCAAAGACCAGTCCTCGTTCAGCGTCGACGGCAGCCAGCCCGCAGACGGCATTCACGGGCGGCGTGGGCACTTTTAGGACGGGGAGGAATCGACCATTGTATAGTCTGGCGGACGTGGTCAGCGAACTGAAGCGCAGCGACGAACATCATGCTGGTTCGTCTCATTTCATCGCTGCTACGGGATCGAGGTGATGCTGACGACATAATTAGCGATGGGTGAGCCCGTGGAGATGGAAGGACAGGAGCGTAGGTTTTTAATCCCTTTTGTTGGTCGGATGGCGCTGACGAGTGCATGATGCAGCACCCTCTTTGGACGAAAAACAGCAACGCGCTGGCGCAGTGCTGTTTTACGATTTCGAAAAGTGAGTGGACCATTTTGGTGTACCTCGTTCTCTTACCGACGTCCGCTCCCTCATTGCAAGACAAATCGAAACGCTCCACAAGCAGGTATGACTACTCCTTCCTGCATCCGTCCCCATGATACGCTTGCATGCTCATTCATCGACACCTAGCTCCGCGATTTCGAAAACGCTGCGCGCGAACTGGGGAGTTCCGTCGGGATCGTCTGGTCCGCTTTCAGACTTCAAGAACGTCTCGCCAAGGTGCTCTTTCTGTTCCGCGAGAACGCTGCGTTCCTCTATCCGCGCACGATCTCGCGCAAACCTCAAGACGTGCTCCTCAATCCCAACGTAATGGAACTACGAGAGGACTGGCGCAATCGTTCGACGATACCCCTCCCGCAGAACAATCTCGAGCTCGACATGCTTCCGAATCAATTGGAGGGTCTCGCAGGAGACGTGCAGACCTTTATGGGCTGCTTGAACGAGTTTGAGGAGTTTAATGATGAGGCGATCAGTCAGTCTATGCGGTCTTTTGAAAGTGACTTGAGAGTGCGTCCCCGTCTCCGCTGTCGTGACACATTTCTCATGTCTTGTTTGACTGCAGTACATCTCTACTTGTCTTTACGAATACAAGCGTACGTGTCCTATCGCGTTGTGTGCGTTGGTTTAAATTACATCTTGTTTCTAGACCAGTTCCGATCATCGGCAGTGCAGCGGTATGTCCATGACCTGATGCTCGAGATCGATGGTCATCTCGATGAGATCACTGCAGCACTGAATATCTTCATGGAGATTGGTAAGCACTCACACGGATCCGATGGACGCTAGCCGCCCGCTAACGACCCATCTAGGTATCCCGACCATTTGGTTTCACCAACAACATGCGACGAGAAATCTCATGAACGTCTCGACGTTGTCAATTGTCTTCGGGGCTGTTGATGCGTCGCTCTTGGTCCTTTCGAGCAATAGGACGGGTAATCCCCTCGCCAACAGTGTCAACGTATTTTGGATGTCGTCATTGGTATTCAGTATCGCGGGTGGGGTCAACGGCCTTCTCGGCCTCACTTGGAAACAATCTATTTAGTGAGTGTGATCGTGTCCATCGGTTCTCCCATTTATTGAGCTATTGCTTAGTCGCTCGCCTTTGCATCGAGTGCCGTGGTGGTTACTCGCTTGGATGAAAGGGTCTCCACTGGTATTTCTCGTGATCGCTATCGCGTGCTTTTCTGCTGGTGTCGTGCTCTTTACGTATTCTTCTGGACAGGTAAGGTGTTCCGTGCATGTCCCTGCCTTGACTTTGCGTATCAATGCGTTCGATTTTAGCATCCCGCCACGTCGGCAGTTATCGTGATCATGACGGTATGTCTGTCCCGCTGTGCCGGAATGCATGAAAAGGTCTCAATCATTCTTGATTTTGTCAGTTCATTGCGTCATCGGGTCTCATCTCCATTTCGGGTTGGTTCGTACTAGAGCGATGGACGTTCCTGAGGCAAAAGGAACAAAAATGGCTTGGAGAAGTCATTACCGAGATCCTCGACGAACTCGCCAGACTCGGCATCGTCCGCGCACACCGACTCACGATGCAATGGTGCGGCCAACGTCTCACCGCGATGCGTGCATACCTTTCCCGCTCCCTCACTTGGCTGGCCTCCGTGCGCATCCCCAAGGCCAAAGCCAAGGAAGGTGCGGTGACCACCGCCGCCGACGACGAAGTCAAAGTCGACGGACCTTGTCGCTCGCCGCCCACGTCGAGCGTTTCTCCCGACGTCCGCACGCACAACCACGACGCCAATCTCCTCCTTGACGTACGCGATCCGCGGGTCCGTTTTCAGAACGCGGTCCGCACCGTGATCAAGCTGCAGCGCACGACCGGCAAACGCGCGACGCCCGTCCGGCCGGGGCTGCCTCGCCGGGACTCGTGGTGGCAAACCTCGATGTCTGCGGACCCGGATACGTCTGCAACGAGTCCGGTACCAGATCCGGGGCTGTGGGCGTTGAGAGGGGCAAGGGTGGCCCAGGTGATCGAGGAACTCAAAGCGCTCGAGCTGGCGCAGGAGCTGCTTCCGCATGGCGCGCTCGTACGGCATGTCCAGTTTTCGCCCAATGGCAGGTACTTGGCGACGGCGAGGTAGGGAGCATTACGTGTTGCGTGTTCTTTTTGGGGCGTGTTATCTGACAGATCGATTTTTTTTTTCCCTTGACGCCCGTTATCAGCTGGGACAGAACTGCGATCGTTTTCCGTGTGGGAGTGAGTCGTGGGCTGTCTATCGTATTTTATGGTCTGAGCGGTTGACTACGCAACCTACAGGAGACACTCTCGCATCACCGCACCCTTGTCCACGTCCGAGGCTTCGTCAGTCAAGTCGCTTGGTGAATTTCGGTCTTGGTTTCGAGCGGGAGATAGTTTCATGACCCTCAACTCAGGTCACCTAGCGGTCGTTTACTCCTGACGCGGTTCACGCGCGGTTACAAGGTGTGGTCAGAGGTAAATAAGCTGCGCCCCTCGCGTCCCTCGTCTCCTCACGCTGCTCTTTTCTTCTCTCCGTCCAGGAAGGAGTGTGCAAGCAGACGATCGACCGATCCAAGACTGTCAGTTCGGTGGTTTGGCTTCCCAATGGACAAGGTGGGGAGGTGTCTCCAGCTTTGGTTGCTTTTTCGCCCATATACACTTTCAGCAATCCTTTCGGTTGAGGGTAGCGAGGTGGTGAAGTTGGTGCGTTACACGATATCGCCCGTGGGTCGATATGCTGACCCACGTCGCTAGGATCTGCATGGAAAGGTGCGCGTCGTCGTGTCACGAGGCGGACCGAGGAACACGTCGTATTTATCATTCGCTGCGATCGCCTTGGCAGGTTTTGGACGTCTATCACTTTGACCACGTGCGACTGATCAACGTGGCGGTGACTGCGGATTGTTCGCGTCTGATAGCCATAGGTCCGTCTATACCGCCCGCGAACAGGCCTCAACCCACACGGCAGACCACAGTCGAAAAGAGGATCATTGGTAAGAGCGTGTCGATATCGATCGTTTTTCTTACCGACCGAGATGGCCAGTGTACAACATGCATACGAAACGAAAGGAGAGGTGCGTTTGGGTATCACTATGCAAAAAGCGGCGCCTCATACTTTTTTTTTTTTTTTTTTTTCAGTCAGACGCCCTTGTTTGATGACGTCTGCGATATCGCTGTATCCAAGCGGTCGTCTGTCGCTCTCGTTCTCATTTCGTTCGAACAGGTTCGTCGTTGCCATCACCCGCCCTGCTTTCGTCTCACAACCTTCTCAGACCGCACCTCAACTCTGGAGGCTGGAGATCGTACGCGACAGGGCGAGGACGAACGGGGAATCCCCTCTGACGGCGCGACTGAACCTACGACACGCGTTCGCGCTCAGCGTACCCACCTCCATCGCGGGTTCGTGCTACTTTGGAGGCAACGACGAGCAGTTCGTGTTTTGTGTCGGTAAAGGTGGGTCAGCCCACGTTTCGTCGTGCGACCCTCGCGATCGTCGTTCGCTCACGGCGCTTTTCTTCTCCTTCGAACCGACAACGACTCGCTGCTCGCGATCGTACACGCTTCTGACCTCTTTAGCGGGCGACGTGCACGTCTGGGATCGAGAGACGGCGGCGCTGCTCCGCTATCTTCGTCCGATGCACATGTCCGAGATGCGGGACATGACGTGTATCGGATGGAACAACGGGACGGACGAACCGATGATGTTTGCGACGGGCAGTCATGACGGGACGGTGCGGGTGTGGTCGACGGCGATGGTGCAGCAGGCCGACGAAGAAGAGGGGAGCTCTACGGAAATGGAGTCGGACGGGTAGTAGGGGTCACGTGCGGAGATGAGGACTCGGGAGGGGGAGGAAGACCGTTATTTGGCAAACGTTGCTCGCTATCTAATATCCACTCATGGACTAGAGTAATTACTAATGAACGAGCGTGTGCTAGTAGCGACGTACGACGCTGTGGTACCTCGAAAACTGTGGGCTGCAAGGGGTCACCCCAAATCCTGGGCCTGGCAACCTGGTGCACCAGCTTTACCACGCCTGCCCATGGGGTTTTGATCGTCGAGTCCGCCCATACCGTAGGTTTCGGACGTCACATGAAAGAGAAGAGGCTCCCCAAGTGGGCTAGCTCCTTCCGGGTTCATGTAAGCGCCATCACGGACACGCGGACGAGGGGACCGCATCATCGCTCGGCATCACGTCTCACGCCGAACCGCGACCATTTGGGGGAGGGTTCGCAGCCCCACGCTCGCTGAAGGCGGGCCCCATGAAACACCAGGCGGGCGCGCCAGCGCGCCAGATCCAACCGGGATCAACGACGGCGTGTGCTGGGAACGGGAAGACGATGCACTGCGTCTCGAACCTCCCCGCCTTGTTTTTTTTTTTTTTGGTGGGCACCTCCTGCCGCCATCGATGCACGCATCATCCCGGATCCGCGCTCTGCGCCCATGTTGATGGTAGTGATCGAGGACGATCTTTATTTCTTTATTTTCTTTGTTTCCTTTCCTGATCCATGCGACGCGATCACACGTCCGGTCTCGTGCGGCCAGACGATCGTGATGCATTGATGCCCGGAGGCTGCTCCCTCGCTCGCGGAAGCAACACGCCCAGGCGCGACATGTTGCGGGGTTAACGCCACTCAGCCGTCTATAGGATACGCTCCCGGCGGAATCATGTGCGCCCAAGCATCAGAGGCCGACCGTCGTACGGAACCGCCGTTCCTCGCGATGTGCTCTCTGTCCTGCTGAAGGGGGTGGGGGGCCACAGCGGCCTAGGAACGCGGTCCTAGCTCGTCGACAGGGGGGGCCGCCCCGGCATAATGAAATATCCCACCCAGCCACCCAAGTGGGGAACAGCCATTTCGATCGCCGACCCGGGAAAGGGGGCGCGGGCGCACGCACGGACGCTCGGTCCGGTCGCGCTGTCACCTTGTAACGCTCGCCTCAAACTCGCCACATCACGACGACGACGAGCACTGCAGAATGAAACGCACGTGGGTGACTAGCCAGGGAGAGAGAGTGCGTGCGTGCGTACGCACCTCGGGCCCGCTCGTCCTCATCACGCCCAGAATGGGAGCATGATCATGATTTTACCCGATTAGCTTCCATCACGGCCGTCGATAATTATACGCCTATTACATCAGTGTATATGACATTGCAAACGGCAACGGAGAAGACCTGCCGTGAGTTTGGGAAGAAAGATGATGTGCTAAAAGTGGATCGCTGTTTGATCGTGGCAACTCAGAGTTAACGTTGGCACGTCGACGGTCTCTCGTGACCATGCCCGCTACTCCTAGGTGACCCGACGTGTATAAACTAGTCCGGCAAGGTGCCACAGAGGAGGGGCACATGATCCCGAGACAATAAGTAGGTGCAGTAGGTGGACAGCCCTGGTGAGAACGCTCTTATGTGGGTCGTCTACGGTTGGAAACGCTCTCGCACGAACTCGACAAGCTGGGCTCTGCGCGTGTGCCTCGGCGTTCCTGGCTGAAAATTAGATGCGCCCTAGTATCCGAGCAGCATGCGGGGTCGTGTGCTTTACTAATTGAGACGAGTTCGGGTGCGGTCTGCGGTGGCGGACATGGATAGGGATAGCTCTCCTTGTGGTCGTGACGTGACGGCAGCGCATTCATCGGAATTTCATAGCCCCGACTGGCAGTCTACAGGATACCTGATGACGTTCGATCAGTTGGGCCTGATGCAATCAGTCAAGGAGATATGAACTGTATCGCCGGGGCATGGGCGAAGAAAGTTGGCAAGACTGATTAGCGCCTGTCCGTCGGCGATCGCGAGTCGACAAGGTATGTTTCGTTCGTATCATGGAGCCACTCGAAGGCATGGTACGATCGGTCGCCCTTAATGAGTCACCGCATTGGCCTTTGGGTGGCTTGTGAAGCATGATGCACAGCACGGCCGCCAGCGCAGTCCTGTATGGACCGAGGTTATGGGCGTATGAGCGTTGGTGACACACGATCTAGAAAAGCCACCAAACCTGGACCTGGGTGCTGTACCTTGACCAAGCGAGGGATGGTGAATCCCCGGACGAGCGTTGACGTTCATCGCCAGGATCTCGTTTGGTCACGCAACTCTGATGGCACACAGTACTGGTAGTAGTGGTGGTACGGATGGACACGGTTCTACTAGGAGCACGCCGGAGAAGGACATCCGCCTTTGGAACATGTGGCATTAGACGCGGCAGAGGGTGCTCCCTGCTCCGGCTTCGGAGGGACCAAGGGAACCCGTCCGCGGAGGGGGAGTCCCGCAGACAAGCAGCAGGCGAGTTCCAACTCGGGGATGGCAACGCGCAGACCGGGTACCACAACATGATATTTCAAATCGCCACTACGTCCCCACAACTGCCAAGACGAATTTAGGACAAGGCTAGAATGCGGGAGTAGGCTGGAGCTTGGCGACCGCGTTTGGGAGGTTTCATGATCTGTACGCATGCGCTGGATGGTCAGGGCGGCCACGATCAATCCATCAGCAGCGATGGTCAGGGAGCTGGGAGAGAGGCGCGGGTTGCTGTGCGACGAATCGTTTCCATTTGGGGTGGCAAAATGAAGCCATCGGAATCTGACTGATGCGGCAGGGTCGATGTGATAAGGGTAGGCGATCAAGATGATACCGTACGATCGCGAGGCTCTGGGCTAGGGCATCCCCGTTTCCGCGACCCCGAAGCGCTTCAGCGAACGGCGTCGCTCGCGGGTCTCCGGTCGTCGACGGAGCAGCCGTCGGGGGAGGAGACGGCGGACACGGCTGTGCGGCGGGCGGCATGAGAAAGGAGAGTTTAGATCTCCGCTTGGGGAATGAGAGTGGGCGGTTCGACGGACGCTCGCTGCTCGGCGGATCGCGGTGTGAATGGCGGAAAATAGAAAAGAGGAGGGGACTCGTCTGGCCCAGAAAAGCAACCCGAGTGCCCGGATGACGACGCTCGCCCTCCAGTCGTGTTCTCCTCCGCGTGGGCCATCCGCGACCGCGACCGATCATCGCCTTCCTGATAACGGTCTGTCGTACTGCCCTCCACCGGTGTTCCACCTTCCTAAACACCTGCCTTTTCAAACAGCCCTGCCTCCAAATCTGCGACTTCCTGATCCCTCTGATCAGCGCGGTGTTCGTTCTTTGTTTGCTTCGATGTCGCCCTCTCTTTTGATCTGTTGATCCTTTATCAGTTCTCGACGTCCTTTTCCATTGATAAGTCTCTCCATCCCCCGTCCACCTCCTCACCCGGCATCCCCTCCTCCACCCTCCAAGCGCCCTCCCACATGCCTCACCGCGTAGAGTCGATGCCCCTCCCCTCCCCGTGCGTACCGTCGGTCCACCCCGCCCCTCCCCGTTCTGACCCCTTCCCTAGCCACCGTCGGGACTACGACTACCACTACGACCACTCTTATCGCCGGCCCACCCCCCCGCCCATAGCCACACTCTCACACTCCCCCTCCCTCTCCGTCTCCTCGCTCGATCGCTCCTCCGTCTCGTCCCCCGCACCGCGCCGGTCCCCAACAGACCGTCCTGTCGACTCCCATTCAGGCTACTCCGACGTCTACTACTCACAGGATCAGATCCCTCGATCTCGCCCATACCCCCATGATCCCGTAAGAGACGCCGGCCGGTCGTACACGTATGGCTCGCGACCACACACAGAACACAGATATTCGCACGACTCCCACCCGTACCACGTCTCTTCCACTTACAGCAGCCCTCCTCTTTCCCATACCACGCCCGGTACCCGCGACAGCCCCTCGCTCTCATACCCCCTCCCAGGACAGAACCACTACACGATCGGTTACACCGACGATGCCGCAACCAAGCTGAGCGACAGAGTTCGTCGGAGGTGCTTCAACTGCTGCACGACCGACACGTCCACCTGGAGAAGATCAAACCTCAGCCCCGGGAAAGTGGTACGGCTCTCTTCTCCAATGTCCCACCAACGCTGACCGCTTGTTAGCTCTGTAACAAGTGTGGGCTCTTCGAGCGCACGCATGGTCGCTCGAGACCAGACCAGTTTCCCCACCGCAGAGGTCCACTCGCGACACCCATGGCCCGGCCTAGAACGCCTCCGCAGTCGACCCAGTTGCCTCCTATTTCCACCCATGTTGCGCCGTATCATTATAGCCACCCTTCGATTGCGCCCCTCGCGTCGATCCCTGACGCGCGGAAGCAACAGCACCCAAATCAGTTGCCTGAGATCCAATCATGGATCGATGCGCCCGCCGCCCGCACCACGTATCCATCGTCGTCGGACCGCGGTCACGACCACCACCAAATCGTACCGCTCCGCCAGCGGTCGCCGCCTCGCTTCCAGCATCACGTCGACCTGCGACCGAGTAGCGCCGTCGCGTGAACCTTTCCCCTTTTTTTCGGCGGCCTGGCGCTGCTGTGCGGAAAAAAAAAACGATTCCGAGTCCATTCATCCTTCCCTTTCCATGCTTGTCTCTTTTTTTTTCTTGCACACGCGTGACTCTAGATGTAGCGTCCACCGGGGTGGACGGCATGCGTTTCATTCGAGTGAATCATCCCGCTCTGTCGTCGTGTTTGTTGTCGTCACAAAAATGCTTTGGATCGAATCGCCGTCGCGAACATGTACAGTCACCACGTAGCCGTCTTTCTTGGAGCCCTCTTTTTGCTGTATTATTATTATGCCCACGCCCATGCTATAGCATCGCTTTCGACCGTCCCACGACCGAGAACGCAATGCGGATTTATTTCGTGGGCGCCATAAACCCATCCATCGTGCTCGACGTCTCGTTGAGTGGTGGGGACGTGTGGGGGTTCCAAAACCGATCCGAGGGATCGTCTCCCGTTCCTGGACCACCCGTCGCCAGCGGGCGCACGCGGAGGTCCGCTTGATCTGGGGACAATCATCACGATCGATGGCGCGTGGCGGTCCGTTGGCTCGTGCGTGAGGAGGGAGGGAGGGGAAACACCAACTCGAAACGTCTCCCAAGCGCAAACACGTGCTGGCGCGGGAAAACAAAAAAAAAAAAAAACAAAAACAAAAAGTGGCATCCGTTCTGCCAATGGCGTTGCTGCCCGGTTCCAAAGACGACGCCGGGCTGGCGCGTGGGGGGGTTCGTGGACCTGCCTGCTGTAGTGGGGGGGGCGATGACGTGCACCGTGACACGTTTGACGGCGGGGGCTTTTCGATGTCGTCGTTCGACAGCATCCCGCTTTGCCTTGCTTGGACGACCCCTCCTCCCGCGTGGCGGATCGGGATCAACGGTCTCATGGGGATTTCAGCCCCAGCATGGGTCCTCAAGGCAGAGGGGAGAGAACACGAGGCGGAAGACCGGGCCTCCTGGCATGACGCGTGTCACGACGCGAACCCGTTCGTAAAAAGTTCGAAGTGGCCTGGGAAAAGGGGGGGGGCCCAGGTGGAGCTGAACGAAACTCGGATCACGTTTTAGCGCATCGTTCCGGGCATCTCCATCTTCACGAGAGGGGGAGTGGTACGGCGGAATAGGGAGTCGGCCGTGTGGCAGAGCCTCGCCTGCGGTACGTGCGTGCGTGCGTGCGTGGAAGGGTTCGAAGACGAGCCTGTGGCCGCGGCCGGCGTTGAGACGCGCGAAAGCGGTGGCCTATCCAAGGATATACAGGATGGCAGGGAACATGTTGTTGATGACCGCCCTCCTATTGGTTGATCTCGAACGCGCATCTGTTGAGCCAACACTGATAAGTGTATGGCAGTGCAGTCCCTTTTTTTACCCATTCCCTTCTCAACCGACGGAGCGCGCGCGCTGACTGGTGGGTGCAGGGTCATACCCAGGATTTAGGGCAGCTGATCCCACGGACAATCGCCAGGACCCGGATCGGCATAGGAAGCACCATCGCGATTGCGACTCTTTGCGCCAATCAAGCCAGGGGAGGAGGAGGGGGGAGGTACGGAACGCTGCTGATGCGAGTACATCCGATTACCACGGCGACCAGCAGACCTCTCCCGGGCGCAGAAATCCATCCGCACGACGAGATGTCATGGCCCTGTTTTCTTTTATTAATCAGACTGAATCTGGGCGTCGTATATTTGTTCCTACCGGGTTCCCGCGTTCGCCCCCTTCTCTGTCCTCCCAGGCCGTCGGCTGCACCGCCCGCGTGCCCTGCGGAATGTGTTGGGCAGTGGGCCATCTTCGGAACTGAAGGCTTCGAATTCCACAGAGATTTCGCGCTTCCGCACCAAAGTAACACCGGATGCTTCGTGAGACCCTGAAGGACCCGAACGTGTGGAGAAAAAGGGAGATATGGAAAGCCTCCCTTGGGGATGCGCGTGTCGCCGCTATCGCGCTCAGAAAAAAATGGGGATGGGGCATGACAGCGTGCACTACCCGGACGGCGGCGACGGCAGGCTGTTACCCTGATCCGTCTCTCGACATCAGCAGCACCTTTGCAGCAAGACCGACTTGGAAGCCATCGACGTTTGGTTCGCTGAGAGGAACGCCCCATGGGTCGCATTTATCGACAACGCCAGTTCTCTTGGAGAAAATGGGTCGTCGTTTCCCGAAGGCTGTCAAGGGAGGAGGAGGAAGGAGGATTGCCTCGGCTGGCTGGTAGAGAAAACCACGAGAAAAAGAAACGACAGCAACAAGGCTCCACGATACCCCCACTCGTTCCCGCTCTAGGTCCGACACTCGCCTCATGGCCACCACGACGTCCCCTTCATTGTGGGTGCCCCGCCAGAGGGGTACTTTTTATTGCTCGAATCGTATCTGGGGAGAGCTCCGTGCTCCCGACATCGACCTCAGCCAACTTGATGCGGCTCGAGCTCCATAGACACGATCGTTCGTTGGCGGATGCTGATCGGAACTTGCGAGTCCACCGTCAGCCTCTAGGTGAGGAGGGAAAATGTCATCCCTGGTTACTACCCCATCGTGCTACACCTCGATAGAGCAAGGGCTCGGCGATGGCCTGAAAACCACCCCGTCAAGCCGCCGTGCGCCCTGCCTTCAAAAGAGGGTGATCTATCCGTTCTCAGCGATATCGCGCGCTGTCTTGACCACGCGTGTGCCTCTGCACCGAGTGGTAGCAACCATTCTGGCGTAGGCAACCCAAGTAGTTCTGCACTCTTGTCGGCGGTCTCTACGCGGTGTCGTGCGTCGCTTCTCCGCCTTGTGGCTAGTCATGGCTCGTAGCAGACGTCGCTCGTCTGTGGCTTGTCCTTGACGTGACTCGCAACTTGTATGACCCCCCAGTACTACAGCTAGCAACTGATATTGACATTCATTCGTTCATCGAGCCTCTGCAGCATTGCGCCTCGTCTACAGGTCTTTTTCGCCATCACGGCTGTCTGTCCTTCCAGAATCTTACACTTCGCTGGTGACGCTACCCGGTGCATGCAATTTCATTGTCCAAGTCGGCCATTGTACCGCCGTCGCGTTCAACGAACTCACGTTTGCGCGACCCGCCGACACGACTGGACGTATTTCAGAGTTATCCACCGGCTTGCCACTCACACGCAGCCTCCCGGTTCCCGCGACGAGCGTTATCATCTTTGAGTACGCTTTTGATGATCCGTGTAGCGT
The DNA here is from genome assembly GCA_038089995.1 of Tylopilus balloui. NCBI lineage: Eukaryota > Fungi > Basidiomycota > Agaricomycetes > Boletales > Boletaceae > Tylopilus > Tylopilus balloui. The sequence continues at coordinate 13,653 of JBBPLW010000176.1, forward strand.
AGCTCGGCAGACTCGGTTAACCTGGCCAAATGATATGCCTGCCTAAAATCGTCTGTCGTGTTGCGCGCATCCTTGCCAGCACGGCGGTTTGTGCGAGTCAAGTTTGGTTCCCAAGTCTTTTTGGCTTGCTCCGTTGAGAGCACGTTCAGGGTCGCAACGACAATTGACCAGGATGCCCGCGCTATTCGGAGGGACTTGAATCTCGGAATTGAGCTTGTTCTACGGTTCGGATGATAGCGTGGCCGCTTCGATGTCATTACAATCACGGGCGTTTGCGGTCTCGGCAGCGGTATCCGGAACGAAAAACACATGAATGTTTAGTTGTATAAATAACGACGCACCTGGCTCTTGTCAGCTCCCTCTCTTCTCACTCCAGAGCATCGTCTTGACATGTCCAACCCCAAAACGAGAGTGCTTGCAAAGCATGACAATGATGTCGTGATCCTCGCAGCAGTTCGAACTGCAATCACCAAGGTACAACCCGCTCATCACCCCGACCATCCACTGCCTTCACGTGCTTTCCGTAGGGCAAGAAAGGCGGCTTCAAGGACACGCGGCCAGAGGAACTCTTGTCCGCCATATTACGCGCAGCATACACCAAGGCACGTGTAAATCCAGCTCTAATCGAGGACATTGCCGTGGGTAATGTCCTTCCGCCTGGCGGCGGCGCCAATGCAGCCCGAATGGCTGCCCTGCACTCTGGCATCCCCAATACTACCTCGATCAACACCGTCAACCGACAATGTTCGTCTGGCCTCACGGCCGTAAATCAGATCGCCAACGAGATATCCACGGGCCAGATTGACATTGGAATTGGTGATTTTCTCCCCCTCGCTTCGTCCAGCCGCCTCTGAATCCACCTATGTCGGTTGACTTTCAGGGGCTGGCGTCGAGTCTATGACGTTCGGTTATGGCACCGCGTCGCTCCCCGATGGCTGGTCGCCTTCCGTTCTTGCCAACAAGGAAGCGGAAGACTGTCTCCTTCCCATGGGCTTCACCTCAGAAAATGTGGCCGCCGAATTCGGCATTTCTCGGGAAACGCAGGACAAGTTCGCTGCGGAATCATTCCAGAAGGCTGCAGCAGCCCAAAAGGCTGGCAGGTTCAAAGACGAGATTGTACCACTCAAGGTCAAAGTGATCGACCCTAAAACCGAGAACGCCATCGATGTCGTCGTGGATGCAGACGACGGTATTCGCGACGGTGTTACCGCGGAAAGCCTTTCAAAGCTGAAACCTTCCTTCAAGAAGGACGGATCGACCCACGCAGGTAGGCCGACACTGACCGGCTGCTGCGCTTGTGACTCGATTTCACCTTTTTTCCAGGAAACGCTTCACAGATCTCCGACGGTGCTGCAGCGGTCGTACTCGCTCGCCGCTCGGTTGCTAAACGGCTTGGCCTCCCAATCGTCGGCAAATACATCGCTGCTGTAGCGGTTGGCGTTCCACCTCGGATCATGGGTGTGGGGCCTGCCTACGCCATTCCCAAAGTGTTGGAAAAGACCGGCCTGTCCAAGAATGACGTGGACTTTTACGAGATCAATGAGGCGTTCGCATCACAAGCCGTTTACAGCATCAACAAACTTGGGATTCCATATAGTAAAGTGAACCTGAATGGCGGCGCTATTGCCATTGGGCATCCTCTCGGTTGCAGTGCGTCGCTCTCGTCATCTTTGTTACCACCGGCATTATCTCATTTCTCTTGCCATGACCGCAGCCGGAGCACGGCAAATTGCTACTGGTTTGAACATTGCTAAGCAGAGGAATGAAAGAATATTCGTGACGAGCATGTGCATAGGATCCGGGATGGGTATGGCTGCTGTCTTCGTCAGCGAGCACTGATTGTTGCCTCACTACCCTGTATTTAATTTTAATTGCATTCTCGGCCTGAGACTTCACCAAGGTTGCAGGCTGGTATTCGACAATCTGGTTTCGTTGTGATATAGACATGTTATGGACCGCGAAAACCAGTATGCGAAGCAGAGAATAAATATCTCTTTCAAACGGGCCGCCACCAACCTATTAGGATATCGGAGCGATCTTGGGTGAAAGATATCTTTCTCCCTGAACATGAAGGTTCAAGAATCTCCCCATTATTTAACCGAGGAGAATCCCAAATATCAACCCGCCAGGTGTAACTTTCGATGAGGAAACATGTTGGACGGACGCCATATATAAATTACCAAAGTTCACGCGCACGGACCAGGGCCACGCATCCAGTACAAAAACCGCGACTCGAACACAAAAAAACTCCTCACAGTCAACCTCGATCTGAACCCGGCGATGGCAGTCATGTACGACCTCTCGACGGGGAATTCGCACACTGGCCACGGCCAAGTGTATCGAGAAGAAGGGACTGCAAGGACTGGGCATGCCGTTCGTCTTGAACTCTTGCAACCGATCGGGCGGCTAATCAGCTCTTGCAACACGCTTTCGGATGCCATCCGTCCTCGGTTGTTTTCCGCCCGTCTCTCCTCTTTCTTTAATCATGCGGCGAACGTACATGTACTTTTTGGACGGTAATTAATGTTGGACATTCGGCCCATTGGTAGATACGTGGCGCACAGTTTAGCTACGCTTTCCTGACCATCTATATTTGGACACCAGCGCAATGCGCCTGTTTCACCTCGACTGGAGTATGCACTCTCTTTGCCCAGTCGGTCGGCTCTGGCGCTCCAACGACAAAGCATGGAGGAAGGGTGATGATGGCAGAATGCCGCCGTTCGTGGTACCACGCAGGATCATCGAGTGGATGTTCACCCAGAACCCTCACCGCTGGGCATTGCAGTTATACTAAGCCATCCATTTGGAGGCGCACCTTGGATGGTCCCGAGTGCATCATGATGCCTTTCATGTATGACGCCTCGATGAGGTCCCGAGTAGTTCGATCCCGTCTATGGTCCGTCCCACCTGACCGTGACAGTCGGCGTGCGTGCGTTCCCGAGCAACCAGTGAACGAGGTGAGCGCTGTTACCTCTTTCGATCGAACGTTTCCGGATGGATGTGTTTTCTTGCCCAGGGCCCATGACCCCGCTGCGTGTTCTGGTTGTGTTGCCATGTGCGTGCTCAGGGTTATAGCGTGTCCGCGCTGCAGCAGCACGAGAAATAGTTTTCAACGGGTGGGTCCTTGAGGCTCGTTCCAGCCTATGCGGAGCGGACACAGTTCCCGTGCTACGAAGATCCGTGACTGACATGTTTCAATTCCGAGGGCTCGTCTTTTGTGTTCCTCGGGAGTGCTTTCCGCTTCGATGCCTCGCCGCGAAACGGAATGAAGATTCCGTTTCACATGACTTCATGACCCACTTTCAAGAGAAAGAGATCTTATTGAACGACGGCGTTTAGCGTGCGCTCTGAGGAAGAAAAAAATTATCCACGTTGTCGTGTTCGCAGCCGACCGCACGCTCGAACCTGACCTCATTTCATCAAGAATATGACAGACATTTGTCACTGAGGGTGCGTGCGGTGCTAATGACGCTCACGCATCCACCGAGTCATCTCCTCTTTTATCGACTTCTCGTTCTTCCTCCCCTCCAAAGTGGTCTCCCTTCTCAAGAGGATCCGCGGGTCGAGGCCATGTTTGCAGAGAGAAATGGACATTCATCTACACTTACAACGCGTCTTTTTAGATATGAACATGTGTGTCATTCACTTGGTCGTTCTTTTATTACCGATGCGGACACGTTCTACGAAAAAAAAGTGACACGGAAAACGGCCGATGTTCCGTAGTTTGGTTTGTCCGGGAATTTGCCCATTTCTGCAACCAAGGTACTTCCCTTCTTTTCTTGCTCGCAAGGCATTCACACATGATATTGGGTCATTGAACAGAAATATAGCAACCGTTGCCCTAACGTTTCCCCGCATATTTACCATGGTGACACTTTGGGGACCCCATTTGCGGACGGTTGACAGGGACGAGAGTAGCAGGCACAATCAAGATAAGTATCGGTAAAGTTCTCCTACCGAGCCCAGGTACGATGCACCAAATAGGTAGGACCGTCATTTATGCCCGCTGCGTGGCATGCAATGGCCCATCTCATACAAACTCACGCCCCACACGGGCTTCTCCAGGAACGCTGATAACTATTGGTGGACTGCGCCCGTGCAGGTGACCTTCCCTGGCCTGTCATTTCACCGGCCTCTATGACCGATAGAGGAGGAGGAACGAAGAGGTCCGTATTATTAGCTCGTCGTCCCATGTCACTCGTTCGCGTTTCACCCGCTCATAAGTGACAGAAGACGAACTGGGTGTATAAACTACGCAAACGACCGGGTCGTCGACAAATTCATTACCTATCAAACAGGTTATTATACGACGACCTCCTTCCCCCCCACTTTTGGCTCTCGTGCTCCCTTTCCCAGAGCTGTGTGGCGTTTCCCGCAGATGGCCGGAAACGCCTGTCCATACGGGTTCACGACGCACGTATCATCAATAACAGCAGGGCAAGCCGCAAAGCGGATATGGAAAGGTTCGACTTTGAAAAGCCATAATCCTTCACAACCATGAATCGAAGTCGCAATATTTCTGGACCATGCCATGGGATCAAGAGCGTCCTGGAGCGGAAGCCACTTTTCACGACGGGAATTCTCTCATGAGCAGCCCACTCCAGCCATCATACCCGAGCTATCGAATTGGTAGATAAGAGATCGAATACCCCGGTCGGAGTTATCACTACTGGGCGGCCATGAAAATTCGCCATGATTTTCATGCCAAGAAGGGGGGATTGGGGTACGTCGCCCCTGTCTGCTCATCCAGCTGACCTTGGACGCAGTTCATCCAGACGTTCTAGACCCAGTGTCAATTCTTCCGCCCCACCCCAGTCCCAGGTGCCCCCCCCCCGCACCCACAACTCTTTCCCCACAACCCTGTTCGATGTTGAATGGCAGCGTACAAGAGGCCTCGTGCACGATCTGAAAATCGGCGGTTCATGTCGGAGGGTGAAACAACCCGGAACAAATCCTGTACTTTCCTCCGTTTTCCATTTCGTAGAACGCCGGAACGGAGGAGATGTCCCTCCGTCCATAGGATTCACTTTTTTTTTTTTTTTCGTCGCCATGGACAGGCATGGGCGCGGCATCGGTGAAAGGCGATGTGGTCGTTCGCATCATCCGGTAAATATGCTCATATGGGGTCCACACGGCCGAAAGGCCAGTCCCCCAAACTGGGCCTTCCTGTGCAAACCAATAATAAAATGTTGCGGACACAAATCGCTGTCATTTCCCCTCCTCCCCCTCAGCCTCGGTGTTTGCGGCGAGCCTCGATTTGCAATTTTCTCTCGAGGACGTTCGTCAACGGGGGTGGGTGCTGAGATCCCCGTGGATCAGATAATAACGCTCGAGAAACAGATGGCAACGGATATGGGCGAGGGCTGATGCATCGGCAGGGCGGAGTGAACGGCCGATGGTTTCGTTCATGCCTCCTACGCTTTTTGAGTTTCATGACGCCGGGGAACGTTGCAAGGGCTCTATACCAGGGTACGGGCTGAACAGGTCCACCGCATCGGGATGATGTGGCTCAATTGTCTCCATCTGTTCGGCATCGTTCCAATTGTTTCGACGGAGGAGAGCTATAACTGTACATGGATTGCATCGCTAGAAAGGGATGATAAGTTGGCAGCGGCCTATGACCGGCAAATTCATTTGGCTCATTTGGTGTTTTCGCCCCCTTCGACGGACGATGTGGGTCCGCCCGTGACGGAGGGCGCTACAAGACCCGTTCATGTCGCGGATGGTTCTGTCGTGAATTGTAACAACGAGGTAGCCTAGAGTATGCATCTGCGTGAACTTCTCTTTCATCGGAGCTGGTGCGCTTGAAACAACGCACCCATGTATTATGAACGATGACACTCGTCCTTATGGCGATATGTCCATGATCGATGAAGTTAATGGTTGCTGTGCGTTTCGCTCGGTGTTCATAAATGACGTGATACGGCTTGACACGCGCGGCACGAACGGACTAAACTCTGCGTGTTCGGTCCGAGAAAGAGCGTCCTTGCCGAGGCTCGTCGCTTGTTCCTGGAAGTCGAGGGAGCCCATAGCGCACATGTTGAAGTAATCGCGAGTCGGACGTTTTGCTTCCTGCAAGTCCTTCTTTCTCTCGACAGCATATACGTTCGTCGCCTCGAACGCACCGTTGATCGTGATCAGAGTCCCATCGCGCCGTCTGGCTGAGTCGGACGAGCTCCAGGTCAACTGACGGTCACTGTCAGGATATCAAACCTTTTTTTTTCTTTCCCTCGCGAGATCCATGATGCTTGCGATCGAAAAAAAAAAAGCGATGCTGCGGAAAGGAGATAAGGATACAATTGGGTCCGCACAGCATATATACGCTAGTCCGAGTTGATGCACGCTGGAAAAGCATGTCCGACAGCTGTATCGATAGAGTTTTTTTTTTTTCTTCTCCCTCTTTCCATACACACGACGAGGTCGACGAACGTTGAACGGTTTTTGTTTTTCCACGACGGTAATGACCGCTCAGAGGCAAGTAGCAACATGGCCCCATGAAACATGTTTGTAGCCGACATGATGGTGATACTGTACATTGTATCGCCATGGCGGCGATAGAGGCACTGACTTGACGTTTTTTCATGTCGGAGGTATGGTATCAGGCATCAGGGTTGTGAATGAATTGGAGAGAACCAAAGAAAGGCCTGAAGAAACACGTCATCGGAGCTCTGCGGGTTTATAGAGTTCAAAAGAGAGAGCTTGTCCATAAACGTTAAGCGAGGTGGTCAAGGTGATCCCGAATGAGCGAGAGAATAATCTGCTATCGATCTGCTGGCAAGGGAACCTAAACCGACGTGTGAGGGCCTATGATTCTTGGACGATGCGCAACGGGTTGAGTGAGGGGTGTGAAAAATGTGATAGCATGAGTCCTGTCATGTGTACTACCTGGGACCTTTATGTTGCGCACTCAAAACGGAGATTACGGTATCGAGAACTTTGCTGGAGTTAGCGGTTACAGGTATTCTTCTCTAACCGTGATAGGCTTTTGCGGAGAAGCGGCTAGGGGGGGATAATAATAATCTAGGCCAACTCGACGTCGGATGCCGAGGGTGCTAGGCGTTGGCTGACGTTTCGTCGGTGCGATGTTGCTGATAGGGTATACGCAAGCGGAGCGCGACGGAAAAAGGAACACGTAACCCCGTTGGCAAACCGGCAAGGTTGAAAAGATTGCCGGTCGAGGATGTAATCCTCAAGGTTTGGGACACGGGCCAGCGCTTCAGCTTGAAACGCAGCAACATGTGTACCCAATCCCCCCCTACGAGGACAGCTATGAGCTATTTGAGACTAAAAGCAGCGGTATCAATGAGGCGGAATATCAGGGCAGATGGTATCAGAAGAGTGTAAAGCGTGGTCGGATATTATCGCAGCGCCTCTGGGATGTGCCTGGTGGTTACCAAACTTATAAACGATTGAATAGACGGCAAGTTGCTGGCGACATGGCGCAAAGTCACATTTAGAAATGATGTTCCATGGATGAAAATGATGATCAAAGATGCATTCACCTCATGTTGAGCCCACCTGCTTTGGCTACGTGTCATGCGCTCAAAGGGTAGAGTAAATGTACGAAACGGAGGTGGGCCGCATGGCAAGGAAGCGGCGGACCAACGTTGGCATTACAAGTCTGAATGAAGCAAGTCTCGTCCAAGGTGGGTTCATGATCCGGGGATGTAACGGCGCACTGCACCGTCTACGCAGTCATCGCGGTCGTTCGGACATGAACAGCATCGATCGCGTCGAAAAATTCGTTCGAGGCAGAGACCGTCGTCCAGCATGAGAACCGAAAGAGGCAGGTTCGGTTGCATCACTAGGACATGTCAGAGCCTTACGCCATCAACGTCTCGACACCGTTGGTGACAGGCCAACATCAACGTCCATGTTCTTTCCGGAGATTGACGGACTTATTTTACTGAAGATCAATGCACGTAAAAGCCAAACTCATCCCTCCTTACGGAACTAGAACTCCTCGTACCTTTGATCCAGCTGCACTCTTCTGACCACCACGCGCAGAAATATATATATCCCAAAGGGCTTACTCCGCAGGCCCATCTCCTGGAACTTGCCGTTCGCCGGAGGCCGCCAAGGTAAAGTTTATTTCGAACCTGAATGTCAGCTCAGATTAAAAGCATTATTGCCACAGCAAGACCGGCTCTTCACTCCTCACTCCCGAGCGGGTCTTGCAATCCTGTCATCCGGGCCTTCATTAACACTCGAGCTGACCCACCTCGGCTCGCTTATATTGCGGAGCTGTAGCCACTTCGCCGTCAAGCACTCGGGGAGCTTTTAAGACACTGACCGCCTTTCGGGTTCGTGTGCCAAACCCTACCGCATTTATCTGGGCACATCTCCTCCTGTCTTGCTAACTCGTATCCTTTCTGTCCCCATGGACCCGGATAGGCACCTGCCCATTCCTGGGCGTAAGCATCCGCTTCCCATGGTGTCTCACTCTGCAGGTGACCATCATGGGCGGCCCATCGTGCCATCCGCGAGCACGTACCAGCCTTCTCTTCCTTCCATACGACAACTTCACCCCTATCTCCCACCCTCAGGTGCCACGCAACCCCACCTTCCCACTCAGGATTCGCCATCGTACGGCTACGCACATCACAGTGCTTACGCTAGTTCTTCGAGCCTAGGACCAGCGGATCCTCATTCTGGCCAATCACTGCTACCTCAGAGTAGCGTATATCCCCGGAGCGAAGTCCCTGATTCAGAGCCCGAGGCCGAAACGGAACAACCTGGACCCGTCAAAAAGAAACGGCGACGTCAAGCCCTGAGTTGTAATGGTACGTCTTCTGGACGTCATACTTCGCGTAGATCCTTCCTGACGCGGATCGCCCATTATGCACCCGCATGCTGACGCCTGCCTTTTCGCTGTGGACGCATTCACTCTGCTTTGGCCATACGGCCTCAGAGTGTAAAAGGCGCAAGATCAAATGCGACAGGTTCGGTGTCTGTAGTCCTACTGGGTCATCAGACCGCTGATTCAATTTTCCAGAGCACAACCGTGTGGTCCATGCACACGACGCGGTGAACAGTCTAAATGCCAGTGGCGTACCTTGGAGCCTGTGTATGTCTGCTTTATTCACTGATTTTGTCGAGGCACTCACCCCGATTCTAGAGACAAGTGGATTACGCGAGCAGAATACGATGAACTGAAATCCCGTACCAAGGCAGAATGCGACCAACTCAAAGTTAGGTTAGATCACCTAGAAACCATGGTCTCGCGCATTTTCTCCGCGCCACCTGGCACCATCAATATGCCGATGTATTCAATGTCCCCCGATATGTCAGGCGCTCCACAGTCGGAGAACATTGCATACCACGCTGGCCACGCGCCATCGGGACCAGTGCTATACTCGGCCACTGTGCCTCCGTCGCCTTCATACCAAGCCGAACATGCAGCCAAACCTCCGCAATACTCCCCTCACCTAGTTACATCGGGGACACTCCCGGCTACCACTCCCACTCAACCTCCCCCTGGAGCAGGCGGTGGTGGACCTAGCCATGTTCGGCGTGCATCTGTGTCCGAAACTAAATCACCGACCGCCGTGAGGCAATCTCCTCTCTCCCTCACTTCCATCACCGCTCCCTACAACACCGATGCGCAGTCAAAAAACTGCCACGCGCAGACGCCCAACTTGCCGGGCGAGCGTCTGCGCCCAGTTCTTCATCGAGACGAACGGAACGGCCTGGCAGCCACAGTGCCGCGTTGCGACACCCATCAACAGCGACGACAACGGAACACCCACGCGCGTCCACAACAACGGGCAGCATCTCGGACGTTGCCATGGAAGGACCGTCTGGTCCGCCTCCCATGGCTCTCCATTTACCCGGACCATCGCCTCGGGGGCGATATGGAGACTCGGGCGTAGCTATCTCGGGGCTTGACTCAGGCCGTGATGCGAGAGACACACGGCATGGTCCTTCCACGGAGCGCTGACGCGTATTCGAGTCACTGCCATCAAATTTATAACCCGTCCAATCCGAGTTATTGGATGACTGACTGATCCTATCATTTTCTCTTCGCTCGTGTGTGTTGAGCTCCGAATGACTCGGGATTCGACACACTCGCACGACACGCGGTACGATAGACGAGTCCCCTAGAATCATTTGCACGGACATGATCCTTTTTTTCTACCATGCGTTTCTTCCCTTTGTTCTGATCCCACTCTCCTGCTCCGTTCATGAACATTACGTGTTCTTATGTCTTTTGTGACGCATGTACGACACCTAGCATCCTGTTCATTACCAAAGATCATACTTGTCGCAGCTACGCTATCCACCGGTCCTTGTCCCTGCCGAGTAGTAGATAATCTACGAAAACGTCCTAACAATTGTCTGCCGTGATTTCCAAAAGAGGCATAGAAAGTAAAAAAAAAAATTACTCCCAAACCAACTTCCCCCGGTCGTCCACCGTGGCTCGCATACCACCGCTCAGTTTCCCGCTCTGCTGCGACTGCTCCATGATCCGGAGTCGCTCCAACTCGCGTTTGTGCTTGGCGAGTCCTTCTAATCGCGCTGCCTCTGTTTCCGCCTTGGTAGCTTTGGCGAGCTCCCTCTTGCGTGCGTTTTGGCGCTGCCTCTTGGTCATGCTCTCTGGGGCCGTTGGTGCATGTGAGGCGGATGCCACCACCGCCGCGGTCACAGTTGTCGTCTGTGGATGTCCTATTAAAAAAAAAAAGTGAATTCGTTGTTCGTGAGCGCGTTCGATGCAGCGGCCAAGGAAGTAGAATTACGAGCACGATGTCGACTCTTGACGACGCCCCAGTCTCCTTCGTCTTCTTCGTCAGCGTCGTGGACGAGCACGCTGCCCTCGACGAGGTCTCCATAGTCCTCCCACGAGAAGCCTGGGACGGGCGTGTCGTCCGGCCGAGGCTCGACGCGCATCACACGTGCGAGGGTGGGAAAATCAGGTTGTTCTAGCATGCTGTGAGAGCACAGATCAGCCACCCACATCGAAACGGAGGCGTAGGACATTGGTATCAAATACGAAAAAAAAAAAATATGACCAAAAAAAACATACTCATCGACGCCCGTTTTCCTCGGCCTCGGAACGAGTTTTTCTGCAAGGGTGCGCTGCGAGGGGTCTGCACGTGCGCCACGCATGTCTGTCGTGCTGTCCATACGCTCAGCCACAGGCGAATCGCTCGCCGCCGAGGCTAGATCGCTGCTGGTCACTGATGCATGTCCATCTACAGACTTGGACGTCCTGGGACGGCGACGGTCAACATGCGTCCACGAGCTGTCGGTGTCAAACGATAATGAGGGGCGGACCTCACGGGGGTGCGACGGCAGTGAAAGCCTCGTGTTCGCACCCAGGCTCCCCTTTGCGGCCGTCGCACGGGAGGGCGGCAGTGCGTCAGTAGACGTGGACGGACACAGAGACACGGAAGCGTCGGTGCTCTCGCCCGAGCGTGCGGCAGTCCGTCCACCGCCTGCCTGCCTGCCCATCTCCCGCCCCGCCCCCCGGTCCCCATCGCCGCCTTCGACCCGCTCCCGTCCCTGCGTCTGTGTCGTCGTCGCTTGTTTCTTCTTCTTCCTGTTCTTCTTCTTTTCTTCTTCGGCGGGTGTTGTCCCTGCCGCTATCCCGGCCGGAGAAGCCTCGAAAGTGCCCACGTCCGCACCGGCGTCCTCCAGGCTGCCCGGTACGACGCACGGGAACGGGACGACGGCCTCGGCCTCGGCCGCGCCAACGCCCTTGGCCTTTTTTCTCCGCCTCCCTTTTCGCGCCGTCGCGGCGTGCTGTCCCTCGTCCCTGTCTCCATCGCCGGCTCCTGCGCTCGGACGTGTCTGTGTCTGGGTATCCGTGGGGTTGTGGGTAGGGGCGGGGGCGTCCTCCGCTGCGCCTGGCAGCACCCGCCCCGCTCGGCGGGCATGGCCATGGCCAAACGCGTACACCGCGGCGGCAGCGCCGAGAGATACGCCTGCGACCAAGAGACCCGCGAGGGTCGGGGTCGAGAAGGGTAATGCGTCCATCGTCGCCATGGGATGGATGGCGCAGGTGCGTGCGTGTGTGCGTCGAGACGGGCTGGGATTGCCCTAGGAAGGAATAACGGACGTGCGGCGTCGATGTCTGTTGTCAGCGTCCCCGTTGTCTTGCGGGGAGTCGTTCAAAGTGGAGGCGGTGTCTCGTGGGACATGGAACTCGCCGCGACGCGTCCACACGCACACACAACGCGCTCACTGAGAGATCGTCATAAATTACGCTTTCCAGTCGTCGCAGCTACACCCAGCAAAGAAAAAAGATGATACAGCGAAGAATAAAAAAGCAAGTCATTAGCGTCGCAGGCTCGTTGAATGGTACGTACGGTAGGAATGAGAGGAGGTAATCAAAAGGGGAAGGTGTCGCAATATATACCGCTCTCCGGCCGTGCGTGAGGTGGTTCACATATACAAAAGCAAGAATGGAAAGACGATCGTCGAGGTAGATCAACGTGACGATTACGGTAAGTACGACTATGGGCGATAGATGTGCGAGTAGGAGATTAGAATGTAACAAAAGAAAACGAAAGAAAGGAAAGCAAAGAGCACATCAGGCCTCCGAATACGTTGAAAGCCGCATGTTGTCCGACAAGAGTTCTGCCGCACCGTTAATGTGCAGCGTTCCACCCGCCCGGTCGCTCTGCGCCAACAAGTCATTCCAAATGTCCGCTTTTTCCCGTTCGCTCAACGGGGGTTTACGCGGCGCGTCCAACTTGCGGAACGAAAACTGTCTTCGCGTGGGTGCAAGTGTGTCTTGGTCTCGTACTTGCGACCGCCCCGGTTCGGGGGACTCAAATCGTGCAGTCATGTCGCTCCGCGAACTCGGCGTTCGATCCATCTGTCGTGCACCCACGATCCCGGGCCCATCCACACCATCCACCTGTCTGGCCATCGTCGAATGCGACGGCGAACTGGTCACGCTCCCTCCCCCTCCACGTGGCAAATTCTTCGCTGCTCTCGGAGGGGGTGACAACGATACGATCCCATCCGCCATCCGCGACCGTCCGGGCACGGCTCCAGGAATTTGGTACGACCCATGCGCACTCCCAGAAATAGACGGAGACGTAGAACAAGGTCTCGAAGAGCCAGACGAAGGCCGTTCTCCAAAACCCGTCTGACGACGTGGCGAAGGCAACAGCACTTGGTCGCCCTCACCATCCTCCACCGTGTTGAGGCCAGCGGGAACAGATATCAACCGATGGGGACATCGCGATGGTTCGTTACTTTCAGCATGGTCATCTGCTAAACGTAACTGTTCGCGTGGCGTGATGATGTGCCGGTCGAGCACGGTGTCTGCTGCGCGGGGTGCGACCACCGCTTCACCATAAGAGGATACCGAGGAGCGCGTTGAATGCGTCTTGAAGAATTGCGCAGACGCTACGGAGGAGGAGTTGGGCGAGGGGGAGGAGGCTGCTACGCTTGGCCGGGGGACAGCAATGTTTCTGGGTGCCGTGAATGTCTGGCTATGGTCCTCGTCGCGCAAAGAGGATGATATTTGGTGACGTGATGTTGACATTGGATGGTAGTTGCGCTCGTCTTGATTCGCCTTCTTCAGAAGCTCCTTTGGAATAGCAGGGACGGGTGGAGCGGCCTTGTCAGACTGAAATCGATCACGTAGACCACCCGTACTGATCCGCCGCATTAGCTGCCACAGCTTTGGACCTTCACTCTTGTCCCCTTTGGATTCTGACCGCGCATGACTAGCAGTTGGACTTGCCAATGCGCCGTCCCCTGCATTCGGCGCATCATCGGTGGTTTGCCCAGTCCGGCGCAGGGTTGATTTATCTGCGCCCCAGACTTCTTGAAGGCTGGGCCGCCCTATCGAATGCCCTCTATCGCGTGAAGGCGATTCAGAGGGGGCCACTCCTCCTCCCTTGACCTTTCGCCACCGACTCGAGAGCTTCCGAGTGAGACTACGACTTCCAGGGTCGGACATAGATGGTTGGTGCGAAGGAGTGACTTGCGAAGAAGTGAAGGTGTGTTGATGGGATTCGAATACGGCCCACCGGTCATCTGGACCACCCGCTCTCACGCGACGCTCCGACGAGGAGCCAAAGACGGTGTAGTAAGGGGCTGAAGGGTAATCCGGCTGATCCCGATCATAGCCACCATCATGGGAGGTGGTCGAGCCCATTCGGTCGTCAAGCGATAGTTTGGGAGGGGTGGATACGTCGTCGCAATAAAACTCGTGTTGTTTATAGGCCTCGACGACAGCACCAGCCGGGGTCAGTGGGAAAGGTACTCCACCTCGACGTGACCTTCCATGTTCGGGTGGTAGATGAAGAGGGTTTGCATCGCCCTCGTTTTGGCGTGAAGGACTGCTCATACCTCGCTCGCGTCCTTTGAGCAGCTTGGCAGAGCCACTCGGGCGGCGTCTCAGCACGTTGCGCGTTTTAAGATCCTTTCCACGGGTTGGGGGTATGTTTCGGAACGAGTCATCAAGACTCTCTTGACTGGTTGGCAGACCGTTTCCCGTTCTGGCATTATAGATTTTGGCAGCTGCTTCGCTCGCATAACGACGGTGCACATCCAAGGCAGTATTGAAACCACGACCGGGGCTGGGCATCGCAGGGGCAGTGCTGTCCGAGATCTCTAGATCGGGCGGACGTGACTTGCGGGGTGTCATGGACCACTTGCCGGGAATAGCAGGAACATGAAACGAATAGGAAGACGCTTCGCTATCCGCAGGCACGGCGGTGGCCGAGTTGAAGGAGAAACGGGAAGGCGAAGGGAGCGCTTGTCTAGAGAACAGGTTTTTGATGCTCACGGTGAGTCGTGACTGGGATCGCGTGTGGTGGTCGGCTGGACTGCCGTCAACAGTATTGGAAGTCGCGAGAATGGGCAGAAAATCGATCGGAGCAGTCAAAGGACGATCTGAGAGCTGAGCAGAAGGACGTCCATAAGGAGTCTGTGGTTCCGATTCGGTTGTGGACCTGGAGCGCGGAGAGACGGGATGGGAAGAGCGAGAGGACGCTGATCCATGTACGGGAGAGTGGGCAGAAGACGAGCCGGGCATTAACATACCGAACTCGGATCGAAACTTTGATTTGGCGCTGGGCGCGGACTCGGACGTTGCGGATGAAATGGAACTGGAGAAAAGGTTGCTATAGGCGGTGGAAGGTGAGGTCATGGGTGTGGACCGAGCACTTGTTGTGTGAGAGGCGTGTGTGGGCATAGACGGGGTTGGTGGATCGTCGTGATGGGAGTTTGAGGTTGCCAGCGACTGAGAGGAGAAGCTGAGGTCACGGGCGTAATGACGTTGGAACAACTTGGGGTGCCTTTCTTTGGTGGAGGAATGGTCGTCGGTGGAGCATGAGGCACTGCGATGGCGGGGACTCGCGGGTCGTGGTGGTGGAAACATGATCTGAGAGAACCAGATGAGCGGGGAGTGGAAGAAGGGGAGGGCAAGACGAACAGTCGGAAAAGTGACGTTGTAAGTGCGCAGACCCTAGAAATAGATGACCAACAATAGCCTGGATAGAGTGCTGATTAAATGATCGAACGAGCGTGGAGGGAAAGCGGATGGACACATACTTCTGATGGATGATCTGAGGATGGAAAGAAGACAGCACTGCTCACTGGTAGTTGAATGGCCCGTGGCCCGGTAGGAACTCGCGGCAGCAACGGAGTAAACAGAGATACAACAGAGTACGTAGCGCTGCGTGCGCCGGAGCCAAATAGAGTTACTTCCGGAGGGATGGCAGGGTCAGCCGAACGTGTGATCGGGTTCAATGCGGGCTGAAAAGGAAAAGAGCGGGCTGCGAACGACGCGGAGGGCTAGAAGGGCGAAAGAAACGAGCGGAGGGTATCAATAAGGAGTGTGGGGTCAGAATATGCTGGAGAAATTCGCGTGAGTGGGAATGGCAGGCCAGGAGGAGACGAAGGGACGCGAACCTCTGCATACGCTGCTTGACAAGTGACGGTTCGTGGTCAAGGAGGAGAGACGGCGTCGCAAAGGTTAAAAAGTGTTACCGGACGTTACCATTTCGGTCCAGCGCTCGAACCATGCTCACCACCGTCAGCCATGGCCATCCCCGTCGATGTCTCTCCCGACCACCCCGTCGACCAGCAGCCCACAATCGGTCTGATAGGCATGGGTGCGATGGGCACCATGTACGCCAAACATCTCTCCGACGCCGGCTGGAAAAAGTGCGTCTTGCCCTTCTCCCTCGACGAGGCTACATTCTCGTCCCCGTAGAATCAGCGTCTGTGACCGCCCCGAAAAATATGACTCGCTGAAGCACGCCTACAAAGGTAGCGTATCATCTTAGCTCAATGGCCCCGTTCACACGATCTGTCTCTCTAGACGTCCCCGGGATCACGGTCCACCCCGATGGCCATGCCGTCTCTCGGATCTCGGATTTTATCATGTACGCTGTAGAAGCAGAGTTCATCGATCGCGTCGTGCAGCAATATGGCCCCTGTGAGTCGGCCCACCGCCCTGCCTTCGTTTTCACTGACCCCTGCTAGCAACAAAGGTTGGTGCTATCGTCTCTGGACAGACCTCCGTCAAAGCACCCGAAAAGGCTGCCTTCGAAGCACACCTCCCGGCCGATGTTCACATTGTTTCTTTACACTCCCTCCACGGGCCTACCGTTTCACCCGCAGGTCAGCCTTTGGTGCGTCCTTGGTCACAGTCTGCGTCACGCCGATTGACATACATTCTCGACCTCTTCTAGGTCATTATCAAGCACCGTGCCCCAGACGGATGCGTCAGGATAATCGAGAGCATATTCAAGTGTTTCAAATCCCGTTATGTTTACCTGACGTATGAGGACCATGACCTCGTCACCGCCAACGTCCAGGCCGTCACCCATGCAGCCTTCCTCACGTACGTCGCGTTATTCCCTTCACGACCGACGTATGTTCATCTCTCTCACGCCAGCATGGGCACAGCATGGGCTGCTCAGCGTTCATATCCCTGGGAACACGGCCAGTACGTCGGGGGCATCGAAACCGTCAAAGTCAACATCATGCTTCGGATATACGCAAACAAATGGCACGTCTACGCCGGCCTCGCTATCCTAAACCCCTCGGCCAAGATCCAAATCGACACTTATGCCTCCAGCGCTACCGACCTCTTCAAGCTCATGCTTGCCGGGGACCAAGCCGGCCTCCGACAGCGCATATATGCAGCCCGTGAAAAGGTCTTTGGGATCAAGGACATAGAGGAAGGCGGGTCAACGACCATATTTCTTACCGAGGACGTCCTGGATCAGTTCACGATCGGGGGATGTGCAAAGCGAGGTGCGACCTCGCCCACCGGGACCTCTGCACCGACGACCAATTCCCATCTCGCACTGCTCACGATGGTTGATTGCTGGGCCCGCCTGTCGATCCAACCGTTTGATCACCTTGCGCTCGCGGCAACGCCTGTGTTCCGCATGTGGATCGGTGTGGCAGAGTACCTCTTTCGTTCGGTGTCGCGTTTGGACTCAGCGATCCATGCAGCGCTGCACGATGTCACCCACCGATCGGACGACTTGGAGTTTGTCGTCGCTGCCCGGGGGTGGAGTCAGTGCGTTGCGTTCGGAAACTTTGAGCTGTACAAGGACAGGTTTACGCGGACGGCCGCGTTCTTTGAGTCGAGGTTCGAGGAGGCGAACAAGATTGGCGGGGCAATGATCAAGGCGATCGTCGAGAGCAATGCCAAGTAGAGTATCACGTGATGTACTGTCGGTAATCGGCAATCGGAATTTTGAACCTTGTCCATGTCATCCTCGATAACACATCCGTTTCGAAATGCGACCGGTCTTTTGGTCGTCATCCCAGACAGGATTGACGTCGAGGAGGAGTCCCGCTTTTACGACGAACTGTGCGACGTGCGTCCGGACTCATCAGGCAAGACGCAGCTTGACAAGGACTCTGGGTTGTAGGAACCAGACGACCGTGCATCACGGGCCTCGATTCATCGCTCCCAAGGCGCTCCCTCTGTCTTTTCGCATGACATATGGCTCGGCGACAACCTGGGCGGGAGCCGTGCGTTCGCAAGGGACGTCCAGATCAGCGGCTGGACCAACGTCGGCGATAAGCTCGGCGGCGCCTACGTTGGTACGTCTCCCTTTGCACGACCAATTCGTATCTGCATTGACCGCCGTGGCAGTGTATGACTGTGCCATACATACGAAAGAGGTACCCCCATGCACGTTTCACCTGACCGAACTCAACCCTTGTTGGCAGAGCACGACGATACACGCACATAAGCGTTACAGCGCCTTTGTAGAGCTCTACCACGCCCTCCGTCAGAGTTTACCCGTGTGTCCTTTTTTCTCTTGTCAGCGTTGGTCACTCGCTGACGAAATTTCTCCCCTTGAAACAGCCTCACTTGCAACACTTTGTCCCCGCTCTCCCCCCGAAATCGCCTTTTGCGCGCTATCGACCGGCGTTTCTCGACCATCGACGACGACAGCTGCAGCATTGGCTTTCCGCGGTGTTGTTGCATCCCGAGGTCGGGGCGTGTGAAGCGGTAAAGTGGTGGGTCATGGATTGAATCAGCGATCGCCTGAGGGATTTTGTTGAGTTTTCTTTATTCCGTTTTTATTGTCGTGGTGTCGACTTCGTGTTGTCATGGACGTTGTTCGTTTGGTATCGTTTTTTATGTTCATTCTACAGCACTATGATTTGTCTTGGAAGTGTGTATATGCCCTATGTAGACCTGGAACATGTTTGGAATCGTTAGAGCTTTGCGTTTACGCTCCTTGGCTCGATGCGTCGACACCAAGTCTCGTTCGACAGAGTAGCCGACGATCGCAGTCGGCCCCTGAGTATGCTGGGTTTTCTGTCTCCCCCTGGTTCATGGAACTTTCTTTTCGCTTGCGAGTAGCGTCATGCCAGCGATAGATCTCGTCTATAGTGTTCAGCCGGTATGCTCGCCAATTGACGCGCGAAACGGTACGTACTAGCCTGTAGCTGCCAGATGCTATCTCTCGTGCCGTTATTTTGTGATTGGTTCCCGCCCGAATGTCGTCAACGACATGCCATACTATTGTCTCACTGTCCGACTGTCACAACAGCCGCCAACAGCGTCATGGTCCTCCACGATGAACGATGAACATTGCATATCAAGCCGATGGGTTCCATCAGTCGATTCGGACCTGTTAGAATATATCTAAAAGTCTGTATCAGGGGCAGAGACGATCGTACCGCAGTACGTCAAGCGCCATCGACATCAGTCTCGTTGCGCCGCCGTCGCCTGGGCATCTGTCCAAAAACCCGTGCAGATGGCGAGTAAAAACGCCAAGTACACACATAGGACGGTCAATGGAAACGACGTCCCTGGTGCACAGCCTGTCGGACGCCAACTTGAACGACCACGAAACGGAGTCGAGATGGGCGGCCACACTGATACGTATGGCGGAACCCAGCCCCGAGCCAGACCCTAGGTTCAGAGCGCCCTGTTTCACTACTGGCGATCATTTTCTTTGGGCACTATACTTATGCGTAGCGGGTCTGGCAGTAACAGATCATCCTAACCGTATGCTGTGCTGCACATCCTGATGAAACCTTTTCTTACCAGGAAGACGAAATTACTGATGACTCGGGATAGGCGTGAGAGAAGATAGCGTTTGTGGAGCGCGCCGCTGCCCACCGTGGCAGGTCTGAGCACAGCGGACGATGATGGGGCTGTAAGTGAAAAAAAAAAAAAACGCCGACCCGCCGTCAGCGTTGCCGAGTTACCGCTCCAGACAAGTGGCAGTACGGGAAATATCAACCGATTATGCGGATTGCTGTGTATGAGAGTTGCCCTACGTAGACAATAGTGCTCGCATGCTTCTTGGATACACTCCTATTGTGGTTGGGTGCCTGACTGGCG
>JBBPLW010000177.1:0-33133 GCA_038089995.1 Tylopilus balloui
GTGGACACATAAACTCACGCCTCTTGCACCCCACAGCAAACCCAACCAAACAAATGGCTGTGCCATACATGGGGGAAAGTGGGCACTTGAGTTAATAACAAGTTGATTACTTGACACATTATCACTACACAAGGGCTACTACTTCAATTAGATTGAAGTATACTTGAGTGATTGCAATCAAACCCTTCCCCTGCAGCCCTGTGCTGAGCATCTGTGGGTACATACAATGCAAATAGCCTCTTCTATAATGCATTTAGCAGTTCAGCTGCAGTGATTTGCAATTTAACTTGCAACAAAAATAGTTATAAATCCAATATTGAGCCTCAAGTGGTCAAAACAATGTGTGTGATGGTACAATATATATATCATTACATATCTAATTTGATAATGATTAGGGCTATACCTTCTACATCACCACAACAAGCACAACAAGCTACTCACCAAGCTGAGCATGAGCAACATCAAATGGGTTCACCACCCAGATGTTGTCAGCTACAACAACCAATTGATTTACCACCATATCCTCAGAATATTCCCAATGTCTTGATGGTATGTTGTGGTCATATGTTTACTAGATATATGACATTGATTAGAAATTCAGTATCATTATCCAGTATCTGTAGATCAATATCCAGGTATATCACACCATCAAATTGAACATCATCACATTCAAAGGATGCATTGCTTGCACTTATCCTCACAACCACCTCCTGCTTATTATCATTCTACTACACCATTGCCTTATTTCAATCAACCTGCCCTACTACAGATGCCACCATCTACTGCTTTACCTATCCATCCATATCAGATGTTTGCTGCACCACCTTGACAGCTTGGAAATATTCCTTAAAGTGATGCTTTGGGAAACAGAGTGGACTACAATGCTAGATTAATGGAAAACTTCAATGTCACTCATCAAAGTCAATGTAACAGAAAATCAAACCATCTTTCTTCTACTACCCAGTCCATCAATACTCAAGCTGGTTTTGAGGACATAGAATATAGAAGGCAGTTGAAATTACAACAACAGGCATTGTATTAGCAAATAGATCATCAGAGACAATTGAAGTTACAATGAGAGGCACAATGACAGGAAGAGTTGCAACAATAAAGACTACTGGAGCAACAGTGGCTAGCACAACTTCAGCAAGAGTTGGAGCAGCAAAGACTATTGGAGCAGGAGTAGCAGGAAGAAATATATGAGCAGGAGGAAATTTGTCAACCACAACAAGAAAATGTGATAAATCAAATATGACAGCTTTCACAAGCTTTGGCTGAGGAAGCTTTCAATGAATATAGTCAACACTCTGCAGAACAATATGAGCAAGATCAACAGAGGCAACAACAACAATGATCTAATGCTAGATCTCCTTCTTTATCTCCATCTCCTCCTCCATCTTCTAGATCATCTATTCCTAGAAGGCCATCAGGATCTGCTCCAGGATCTCCAAGTTCACCACCTATACCACCTGCATCACCCATACCACCTCCTGATCCTAATCCATCAGACTCCAGCTCCAGTAACTCTGATGATGTCAATTATAATCCACAGCCTCCATTTCACATTCCACCAGGTGATAGAATATATACAAAGCCAATTGAGTCACATTCCCTTGGACCTATGAACATCCAATGTTCTCATTGCCATGCTTTCCATTTCATTTCAGAGAAGCTTATCAATTCAAGTGTTCACAATCCACATTTCAGTATATGTTGTCTTCAAGGTCAAGTTGATTTACCTCATATACAAGAATGGCCACATGTTTTGCAGGAGTTGTTTGATGATCCTTGGGATGTTAAAGACTTTAAGAAAAAGATTCAGCAGTACAACAATGCTCTAGCATTCACCTCTGTTCCTTGCATGGCTCTTGACTCTGGTCTTCAAGATTCTCCTATTCCTTTCCATCATCTGCAATTTCCTATCTGGCCTATGCCATGACAATCAACAAGTTACAAGGTCAAACAGTCAAACATGTTGGTTTAAATTTGAGCTCTCCTGTTTTCTCTCATGGACAACTTTATGTGGCATTATCACGTTGTACTCATCCTAGAAATATTAAAATTCTTTTCCCTCATGGTCAAGAAAATACCAATGCTACTAATGTAGTTTGGACTGAAGTATTTAGAAATTTGAACATTTGATATATAGACTCTTTTTTGTTTGTCATACTATGAATAGAATCTGTTGTATTATTCCACTACAAGCATATTCTACTCATGAAATGTATAAATAAGTATTGTCACCCTCTTGGGCCAACAGCCCCAAATGAGCTCACACCTAGTGCTGGATTACCGGCGGTTACTTGCAAGCGGTGCACGACCCGCGACGGCCGCGTGAATCTTACTAACCAACGCTCCGTCCCGGACATCCTCTCCGATGTCATCATGTCCATGGATTACAGGTTGCATATTGTACGCATCCAAACGACGCATATTCCTTGCCGCTCTAGTGCGTTAACGGGTTCGGATGACTTGCATGCAGACTGCTCACACTTGCCAATGCAATCTCTCGTACTCGGATTGTCTTTCTCGTTTCTATGGTTCAGCGACCCGCCATCTCCAACATTGACATCGCCAGCTATCGAAGCACAGCCACTAAAATTATTAGCCAGCAATCACACTTTTACGGTGGTGAATTTCCCGGGAGTCTGCTCAAGATCATCAGGAGCCCCTCCTCGACATCCCAACGTAAATCACGCATGCGTGCGGGGGTCTAATTGCAGAGAACGAGAAACTTACATTTCAGGTGAGATGACTGCGGTTCGAAACCCCGGCCCGTTCGGTAAGAAGCATGTATACTGTCTTGACGATGGTAGTTAACCGAGTACGGGGCCAAGAATCGTCGCAGGCACAGATCATCAAGTGCTGGCGACGACAGGGTAATTACGGAACACAAGATCTGAAGTATCTACTTCCGTGTATAAGTAAGTGGAGAACTTCCTTCTGCTCTCCTTACTATTTCTCATTGAACCGTCCATAGATTCTAGCCATGGCATCCTCGGCTGAAGATTCTCCCTCGACGTCCCCAGAGGCATCCCCCATCTTTTCCCCTCTATCGTCCACCTCCATGTCCCCTCTCGGGACCCCCCCTCCGTTTCAAGCAAAGATACTCCCTCTCGTTGCGTATGATCGCGAAATCGACAATATAATATTCGACCTCGGTGACGTGTTATTTACTTGGTCAGCGGACACGGGAACTTCCATCTCATCCCAAACTCTACACTCCATCCTACGCTCTTCTACCTGGTTCGAGTACGAGAAAGGCAATCTCACCGAAGAGGAAGCCTATAGTATTGCCGCCACAGAATTCTCTCTAGATGCTTTTGTAGTCGCCACTGCATTCAGTGCGGCCAGAGACACGCTTCAGAGTGACCCTTCCATGATCAGCCTCCTCCATGAATTCAAGGAAGACAACGACATTCGGCTGTTTGCCATGTCCAACATTTCTGCACCAGACTGGGAGGTTCTCCGTCGCAAATGTCATCCAGAAGACTGGGCTCTCTTCGAACGCATCTTCACATCTGCAGCGGCGGGTGAGCGCAAGCCGAACCTTGGATACTTCCGCCACGTTCTCAAGTCCACCGGAATCGATCCTCGTCGGACTGCGTTCGTGGACGACAAGTTGGAGAATGTTGTATCCGCGCAGTCGCTTGGGCTGAAGGGAATCATCTTCGCGTCGTTTGAGCAAGTCGCTCGTGAGCTGAGGACGCTCGTACGGAATCCCATCATTGACGGGGAACGATACTTGCGCTGCCACGCAAAGGAGATGAAATCTGTCACAAACACGGGCATCGTTCTCGAAGAGAATTTTGCCCAACTCCTCATCCTCGAGACTACGGGCGATCCAAACCTTGTTGATTACATCAAATATCCACGGCTCAGTAACTTCTTCAAATGTACTGCACTGTTATTTCTTGTACCAAAAGCAACGACTTACTGTCTACGCTAGCGGGAGGAGTTCTCACCACAGCTTCTTTCCCCTACGACCTCGATACTACATCCATCGCATGTACGGTGTCAGACCACCTGTCCTTAGAAGCAAAGAACGATATCATGAACGAAATATTGACGCTCAAGAACAAGGATGGTATCATTCAGACATACTTTGACATCACTCGTCCTCGCATTGGTGCGTTTCAAAATGCCACGAGTCGTATACTCTCTCATAATACCCAGACCCTATCGTCTGCGTCAATGTCC
Source organism: Tylopilus balloui (assembly GCA_038089995.1). Taxonomy (NCBI): domain Eukaryota; kingdom Fungi; phylum Basidiomycota; class Agaricomycetes; order Boletales; family Boletaceae; genus Tylopilus; species Tylopilus balloui. Next base: position 4,201 of record JBBPLW010000177.1, read on the forward strand.
TCGCCTTTTTCTACTCCAACGGTCGTGGAGGCGAGCTTCGGGAGACCTTCAATTGGGTCTATGAGGTTCTGAAGAACCGAGCATACATGAACGGAACGCTCTATTACTACGGTCCAGACACTTTCCTTTACTTCCTCTCCCGACTCCTCTCCGTGTCCATCTACGCTCGTCAGCGAATTGGCCAGCTGTTCGCCAAGCGTATCATGGAGCAATTCGGCACTGAGGGAGACGCACTCGCGCTTGCGATGCGCATCCTTGCCGCCACCGTAGTCGATTTATGTGATAACCGAGATTACGAGCGGCTCGGGAAAATGCAGAATGGGGATGGATCGTGGCCGATAGGATGGATGTACAAGTACGGTGCAAGCGACGTTTTGATCGGGAACCAGGGATTGACGACGGCACTGGCGATATCGTCGATAAGGAACTACAAGGAGCTGGAGGTTCGCCTGCGTTCGTTTGATTACTAGCGCCGCCCTTCTTTTCTTCTTTCTTTCTGGAACAAGTGCTGTACGTAGCAGCCATGCATGTATACATACCCATGACGCTGACCGGCCCAGAGCATACTGTTGTTGTATTATTACTTATGTTCAACTATTCATGTTTACGTCCCGTTTTATATTTTTACATGAGATCTAATGCAGAGGTACTCGTCTCGATTGTCATCGATCAATCCATGGTCTCGCTCCATATAATGTTCGATGCAAACGTGGCACCTTGAAGCACCACCAAACCTGAACGGTGGTTGTTGAGCTCGACACCCGCATTGCTACGGTTGTGTCCTATTTCATGCATGTCGGTGCTTTCACAGGCTTGCACACGTTTAGCCAAGATCGCTTTGTTTCGAGGAACATTGGGATATTAATGTGCCCGCCACCAATCTTCCAAAGCTTTCAGCTCGAACGTTCACCGAAGAGAGAAAGGCGAGAATGTTCCAGAACATTACCTTCAGAAATTCGCACGTCCTTTCGTGGCGTCGCCTGGTCAGCCACCCCGTACTCTCGGCTTGCCTAAACACACCTTTACAACCTTGCCATGACACAGAAATGAACTCGTCGTGGATCATATCATTTCTTTTTTTCGGCCCCGACGACGGAGATCATCAAAGGAACGGTTGAAGGTTTAGTGCATGCCGCACATATATATTCTGTGATTCAGCATCGATAGAATTGGTATGCTTACATTGAGGCTACTACTAGCGACGTCGTTCTTGACCCTGAAGAGCAGTCCATGACGAGCGTACTCGCGTCCCCAGACCCTCTCCTTCACGATGCACGAGGTCCAATGGGGCTCGAGAACCTGATGGGACGTCTTTTGGAATGCATTACCCACATATGACCGGTGCTTTCGTTTTGTTGATTTGACTGCTGCTCTCGTAAGAAATGCGCCTTTACGACACCCACTGCCTGTCAGTATGTTCGGGGCTGTAGATTCCTATTTTCATAGGGCTATCCAGTCGCAGAAAACGTTGGTGATACGGATGTGCTTATGCCTATGGGCCAACTGAGTTAGTAATAACGAGCTTTGAACGTTGAACATCGCCTCTTTCCTGGCCAATCTGATGCGTCATGGCGAGTGTCGCGCGCTGGAGATATGACTGTAATAGTCAGATCCAAGGCATGGTGCAGGCATGGTGGCTAGTATTCCGGTGAGAATACCCGCGACTCTGTGTGCAACGTCTCCGAGTCCACGAATATCAACGACTAGTTGGGAACTCTGGCCCGGAATTGGCGAGTTGTATTACATGAGGTTCGAGCGGGCGCTGTGAGCGGAAAAGAACTTGAAGTCACTGAGTGAGTGCCTTTAGGCACATCGAGGCGGTCATTCCGATGCCATGCGTCACAAACTTGACATCCTCCCGGGGCCATGGAGTACAAGAGGCACCCTCCAAACAGGTATTTGACAGCACTAGTCATGTCGTATCTGTGGTGAGGCCAGTTATCTGAGCCGTGAACCATCGGTAAAGGTAAGTCAGACGATGCTCCGCTCATTGGTGAGTAGCGAAACGTACTGTACACGTCGTCTGACAGTGCCCGAGTGCAAAGTCCCACTAGCGTCAGCCTTAGTCCACTGGTGCTCAGCGCCAGACCAAAGAGAACTTTTGACGTCAGAGGGTCAGTCACTCAGTTTTCCTCTCGGTTCCATCCGATTGGCTTCGTAAACTCGCCAAGGCGAACAACCCTAGCAACTTGAGCGAACCATTGTGATTGCAGGAGCGTCGTCATGACATTGTATGTTTCGGTGAGCCGCTGGAACCATCTGCATGCTAGCAGCGGCCGTCGCCGGTGTGAAGACTGTTGTGTCAGCAGAATGGTTGATGGGGTCAACCTGGTCATGGCGAAGTGAGTCCCACATACTAGACATGTTCAAGTCTCTGTTCTCACTCGCACTTCGGAATCCCAGCAACATCATTTACCTCCCCCGAATACAATGTAGACACATTCGATATTCGTGGTGGGCCCTGACAAACGAGACCAATAAAAGTACCCAGACGTGGAAAGTCTGTCAGGTCCTTATTTTCCAGAAGAGTTTGTTGCATCGTCTGCCCACGTTCGAGAAGTCCGGTTCCTCAGATTCAAGTCATAGAAAAGTGGACTAGTATTTGGGATGGCTTCGTCACCAATTGGGAAGGACACAAGTCGTAGACTCGGAGCTTGTACTAACTTGCTGGGTCCTGGACCGAGCAGGGGTGTGTCGGCCGCATGAGACCTGATTCGTTCTCAACATACCGCTCTGGTGAGTGCGTCTCTTTTCTTCCGTAGTACATTCCCCGTTCGCGCATGAAAACCCCCATGATCATAACAGATCGAGCAGTTTCGATTTGTACGTCAACGGTACGTCACTGCGTCAGAGATCTCGTTATCACCTCCCGTCCACCTCCCTTGCAGCAACCGAGCAGTTTCGATTTGCATCTCAACGCTACCTGCACCGCACTCGAGGCCTCGTTATTATTCCGTCAGCTTTCCCCCGCGACTACACTCAAGTGCTCATCCAACAAATGCGCACGGCACGTCCGTACCCTGTGTGCAGCCGCATAATCCGACTGCAGCGGTGCTGATACCCGCAGAATGGGCAAGTATTTCGTGGCATCGACTCGAGTTCTCAGACTATCCGGCGTGATCTGTAGACTTCAAGTCGGAAGAGAGCGTGCTTAACGCTATACCACGGAACTTCTCCGGGAATCAGAGCGCCACTCGAATGATTCAGCGTCGCTCGATGAAACGATGACCAAATATGCTCCAAGAGTTGGTGGTTACTTTGTTCCTATGCAACCTTAAACTTGTCCCTGGCCTGGGCTCCCTCTTACGTCGTGCATTATTGTTATCGAATGCGATTCCGGCGATCGGACCAATCGAGGGACATGGGAGACCGTGTCGGGGCTTTACGAAGGGGGTGCCGCCACGCTGCCAGCCTTGCACGTACCTTGTATTCCCATCGGAGGAGAAACGGCTAGCCAGTTGGTTCAGTCATCGGGGATAAATCACCGGGAAAGCGAGGACATTTTTAAGAATTCCAGTGTCGGTGCGGTACCGGGATCAGCAATCTGTCACTCCCTGTTGGCTGATCATCTTTGTTTGATTCGTCGTGGTGCGGCATGATCCCTTCCGCCCAGCACTGCAACGCTGATGCAGGGTATGAACAACATGTACGAGTCCGAAGGTGAACGCCTGCGCAAGCACTGACTGGAGAACGAAGACCGACGCGTATGAAGCAAACATAGTAGTGCATTCTTGGTCGATCCCGACCGGCAACCAAAACAGACTGTACATCCATTTGGATCAGTTTCCATTTCTTACTACGAAAAGTAAAAAAAAAATCCAGTGTGAACCACGTCATACCTATAATGCCAACGTTACGGTAAGAAGCAAAATAAGGAGAAAGGGGAGAAAAAAAGAGTAAGAGTGAGAGAGCACCGATACTAGATTGAATTTACAATGCTGAGACTGGATAATGTAGTGATGGGGAGCGTGTTAAGGCTAAATGGATTTGTTAATATGCAGAGTAAGGTGGACGCGTATCATGATGTGGAATCCGGAATATTCTCAACAGTCGCAGACAAATAGAGCTATCATGGAGGAAAAGGGAGGTTACCACTCTGGCGCCCAATGCAGAGGGATAAGAGAGCATGACAGAAAGGCGACGGAAACACGGACCATCTAGAGGAAGGCTCAGCCTTCATCCGTAATGTTATCTCCCCTAATCGGCTCCCCACTGCCATGGGTAGCAAACGCAGAGATAACCTGCCGCGGTGATATTGTGATGTTAAACTGGGACTGGTTTGGGAGTGCGCTACGTGGGAGGTTTGCTGACCCAGGCACGACCAACTTGAGGGCCTTTGGTTGGTGCGTACTCCAGCTACGTGAAAGGTTCGGACTTAGTTTGTCGTCAGGCCCATGGAAATGCGCAGTCGAGATCGAAGAGTGCACCGACGCTGAGGTCATCGGCGAGTGGGGATGGGCAGTACTTAGAGGAGAAAAAGATGATACATGTAGAAGCATGACGAACTCCTGCGTCGAGTTAGTGAGAGCCACCATCTTGGAACGGAGATCTGGGAAGACTGCATGCGAGGAACCATGTGCCTTGATAAAGTTTGACAACTTCACGACAATCTAGGAGGGAAAGGTGATCCAGGAGAGATTGCTGGAGTAAAGTTGACTGACCTTCACGAACAAGTGAGCATTGTCCCGTAATGCTCTCCTATCAGCAGTGGGGTCTCCAGTGCGCACCGCAGCGATGTTGACCCGCAGACGACCCGTGACATTCTTGGCTTTTTCAACCGAATCCCGGAAATCTTCGGTCAACCCTGGCGTTTCTGAAATAGTTTCCACCATCTCTTGCATCAGGTCCCATATAGCTGGCGCCGAATCCACTGCAGCCTCCATAGAGTCTAGTGCGTCATTGTCAACCAACGTTCTCGACTGCGGGATCTCCAGTGTCGGCTGGCGCGCGGGAACCTGAGGCGACGAAGACAAAGGCGGTGCTATCAACGAGGCTTGTGATACTTGCCGTGAGTGGTATCCACCTCGAGTCGTCCATGCAGGACGATGAGGTACTGAAGCCGACACGGAGAGCGGAGCACCATGGGCCGTTGCTCCTGCTATAGACGAGGGTAAAAGATTAGAGGTGGATGTAAATAATGGTACAGCTGGAATTTTTTGCCCAGCACGCCTAGTTGTTGGCGATACACCATTCGGAGGGGCAGGCGGCAGGGGCACATCGTAAGACGGCAAGGATTTCCCAATCTCCACGTCCTTCGAACTGAATGATCCCGCATGTCGCCGGGTAGTACGAGCTCTTCCCAGAGTAGTAGTTGTGGGACGCGATCTCGCAATTGGGATGTTATGCTGGAACCCTGATGGTTGTAATGGCCCTACGTTGGTATGAAGTGGCGAGGAATCGATATTGGAGGCAGGGAGTACCGTGGTATGACCTTTCGTTTTCATTCGGCGAGGGTCTGACAGATGAGGTTTTATGGCTTCGATATGAGGGATCATACCCCGCCATGCATGTGATATCTCTGCAGCTGCTCCGTAAAAGATGAGCACAAGCAAGCGCATGTATCGGTCGTCATCTCTTGACGCCATAATCTTGAGCTGCAGAGAGAGCATTGCAATTGCCTTTCCAAACACAGCGGCCGAATCCCTACTGCTCTCTACCAGTAACCTGCACAGCTGCGGTGGAGGTGTTAACATCTTGGCGACAGCATCGAACTGCTCAAGAACGTTGTTGAGCTGCGTCATGTAAGCATACGCTGGGTCAGTGACCTTCCGAAGGACAGACGAGAGCTTCTGGTTGATCGTATAGGTGATGTAATGGGAAAGCGCTTGGTATACTTGAGAGATGGAGAAGTATAGGGAACGTGCACATTCGACCAGGGAGTGCAAGGGAGACGGCAGGTTGCTAGTGATTGCATTGGCGGGTAAAGCAGAGAGACACTTGAAATAGGCATGGCGTTCGGTATCGGGGACCGGATGCAGGCGCTCCGCGGAGGTTGGCGATGCTGATGGTGGGGGTGTTGTCAAGCACTGCTTTTGGATTTTCCGTCGTGAAGATCCCTCAGAGGATGAAGACGAAGAGTCTTGCCGATGCGATAGAGGGGAGGGCATAGTGAAGTCGTCATGTGGCATTTCTTTCGTCGTTGGCATAGGAGGAGTAACTGATGGCGTCGAACCCTGTGACTGTGCATTGTGTCCCTGGTTAACGTATCGAGATGAAGTGCGCAGGTCTGGGATACTCTTCCTTCCAAACAATGCGGGTCGACGGTCGCGACTTATACGCGTAAACGAACTATTTCTCTGGTGCTGGGAACTATCAGTTACAGTGGTATGATCGTCGTCAGTCGGCGACACGGAGTCCTCAGGGGTCGGCAAGTAGTTCCCTGGCGAGGCTGAACGGAGAGGTGGGTCGTACGGTGGTAATGGGCCAAGCCTAAGGGGTGGTGGTCGTTCGAGGCGAGGACCAATGGCAGACTTGGAGGGTGGTGAAATCGGCAGTAAAGGAAGATGGTCGTCAATAGGAAAAGTCCGAGCATGTGGTGTGGGCCTCTCTGAGGAGTCTTCTTCTCCCATTGCTGCCCAGGACTGTAAACTCTCCTCGCTAAAAGGATTTTCTGAGGATCACATCGAACGTGACAGAACTGTGCTCACATAGAGTGATCAAGGGCAGCACGTTCGCTCATAAATGACTCCACGCTAGGCTTGGGTTGGATATCCAGGCGGGGTTGACTGTTTTCCCGCAACCAAATTTGCAATGCAAGGATCCAGTCCTTCATAGCTTGTGGATTACTGGGGGAGCCATCCGTTTCGACGATCTGTTTCGGCGGCCATTCGATGGGATTATGGTCTACTTTCAGTACATCTAGACTGCCAAAGTCAGCCAGGTAACCTGGAAGGCGAGCAATCCTGTTGCGAGAAATGCACAAGACCTGGAAACAGAATACGGTTTGAACATCATCGATAAGTAGGTCGGGGAACGCACGTGAAGCCTTGAGAGCGATCCTGGCTGTGTTGGGAGTCGTTTGATTTTGTTCCGACTAATGTCCAGGATCTCTAATGAGGGAATTACTGTCAACTGTGGTCATGTTAGTCGTTAAAGGTAGCAACAAGAGACACCGCGGAACGTACGACATCTGGAAAAACAGAAAAGCTATTGTTCTTGAGGTTGAGATAACGTAGACGTGACAAGAGTGCAAACGCCGTCGGAAGTGTTGCAAGACGGTTGTAACCGAGGGCAATTCTAAGCAAAGGGTCAGTTCGCGACACCAGCGTGTCGTAGCAGACGAGCAGACCTGGTGATTGGAGTCGCCTCTGTGGAGAATTCGCTCCTGCCGGCAGTGGCTAGACGCTCGGCGCCATCTTCTCCGACATCGGTGAGGCTCTTGTGAGTGAAATCCAAGGTTGCGCCGTCGTCTGGGGAGTTGGCCAAGGCTTCGGCGAGATGTTGGTCAGTTAATGAAGCAGAAGGGGAAGGCGATAAAGCGCCACTCCGTCTAGTGGCCGGGAAGGGCGAGGTGCGCCCCACGACGCGGTCAGCGTCCGAGGAGGACATGGTGGACGGGAGAAAAGGGTCGTGACTGCTGGCCATGTTGAACAGCCAAAAGGACAGATGTGTTCCCAGCGGCGGTCCTCAGACTTGGCAAACAGTCGGTTGCAACCGGTGCTTTCAAAGCTAATACACACGAAACTACTGACAGGACTACTACCAGGAACACGGCCACATTCATATCCACCTCCAGGCAAACCGCTGGATTTCATCTAAAACCACATTGAGACGGAGAAGCTCACATCCTCGCTCCGCATGGCGTGCCACCACCCCGGAGGGAAGAACAAAAGGTCGCCCGGATTGAGCGTCACGCAAAACGCCTTGTCAGGCACGGTGTCCCAAAAGAGAGGGAACGCTGTTTGAGAGGCGTCTCTCGCGGCAAAGACGTCGACCCGAGATGTGTTGCTCATGAGCGGGCTAGTGGTGCTGGCCGCTGGGTTGTGGCTCCTGTCAGCGGTGGATGCGTACATGGCCGGGGCAACGCCAGGCGGTGCGAGCCAGACGGTCTTGCGACCGACTACCTGAGCTACAGCGTGGGATATCAAGATGGACCCGTTTTAATTTCGACAGCACGTGATCTCACCATAGCAATTGAAGAACGGGTCCTATAAACAAGCTCACGCTGGCTGTTGCACGCTGACTGGCAGAGCACTTGCCGTATGAGCGGGGGATGTCGTCCCCTTTGGTCCAAGCCACGCATTCACTATCACGTCGGGCGGTGGCTTGTACGCTAGAAAGTCGGGCGAGTCGAGGGAGGCATAGACTATATCAGGCAACATGATGTCTTCCCGCAACTGAGGGAACTGCGTCAATAGATTGTGCTGGGCGAGGTAGATGGTCTGATGCGGGCGGTGCGCGGATGATGGGTCCAGGTCGGAAAGGAAATGTTCCCAGCTGACCAGTTGCTGGGTCCAGTCGTCGGACCTGTAGTCATCTCCGACTTCTACGGGAACAATCCGTCCAGGGCCGGACACCGAGAAGAGGTATGAGAGCGACGCCCATTGATGAGGGTGATGCATCGCTGGCCAGTGTTCGGCATATCCGCGTATGAGAAAGGGCGCACGACTCCACTGCTTTTGGGAAGCAAAGATGGATGGCAGTGCGGCGAGAGCGGGTATGCTATTTCTGAACGTGAACGGCAGAGGCGGGACGGGTGTTTGGTCGGGAACGAAGACGGTGCTTCTCGTGGGGCGCCACGGGATGGCGGACTGGAGCTGTTTGATGACATCGTGCACGATATAGTCGCGTCGCGCGTCGTCGGTAGCGGCACCTGCGATGATGATGGCCTGGTCCAGTGTTGCGATGCACTCCCTGATCGCATCCTCGTGCAGCTCGGGCAGTGATGCGCGGGCGAGGACCTTGAGTATAGCGGCGTCGATGTAGAGCATGCGCCAGGCGGGTGCGTCTGAGCCGGCTGTGGGCAATCGTTGGTGGGCGGTGTGGATGAGGTGGTTCATGTGTGCGGTCGCATGGCCGTCGTCGATGAGCGCGCGGACGGCGGCGTGGAAGTCGGGGACGGGCTGGGGTGCGTCGAGGACGCGTTGGGCATAGTCGAGGAGTGACATATCAGGGCGGGTGTGACATGGATGTGACAAGATCGAATTTTAGGTCACGCGGGCGACCAAGATAAAAAGGACCACGGCAAGGGAACGACCGTGAGAAAGTTCCCCAGTCGATCATTTGCCTCCCAAAGTAACCATCCGGCCCGCCACTCGGCACAGCCACACTTCCTTTTAAAGACATGACATCTCGGTGCGTCTATCCCTCTCCACCCGCACCCGCGCTCACTCCCGTCCAGCTTGGACCGCCTCCTCCTCCTCCTCGACACCGGATCGTCGCTCTCCGTCAGGAACACCGCAGCCAAACAGCTCGCACAGCTCGCAGCGAGGAGCCTCATCACCGACGTGCCCATCGAGGACGACTTCAAGTCGTCTCGCCAGCACGCCGCTTCTCGCGACACCTCTGCCTGGTCAGAGCTCCTGGCCGTGGTCGCTCGAGTATGCCTGTTCCATCTTTTCTCCTCCGCGCCGCGTCACGCCTCACTGTCTCTCAGATATTGCCCTTTCTGCATTCAAGGAGTCACGACACACGATCCGCGGCTTCGAATGCTCTCTCTCAGATATTCTCCTTCGTTCCCGTCTGGTATCCTCAGTCGGAGGATATCAAACCCCCCGATGACTTTCCGATGTCCCCTCCCGAATTCCCCCCCTTCTCTGTCCAGGAGCTCATGCAAAAGGGCGTCCTTCTCCTCGCCTCTTCTGGCAGAGAGTTTACAAAGCCCACTGGCATCCTCGCCAACTCTGCAGAAGTAAAACGTGCCCGCAAAGAAGCCATGGGTCGACTCGGCCTCGATTTTCTCGATAGCGTCGGCGGCGCAGATGACATGGACATCGACAAGGAACTCGCAACCGAGGCGGAGGCCGATGCAACCAGTGAAACAGATACACGCCTCAAGAGAGAAGACACCGCTTCCTCCGTCTCTCCCATGGAAGTCGACTTCAACCTCAGAAAGGAACGCTCCCCGCCAGCTCGCTCCCAATCCAGCACCCCTGCCGTACCTTCGCCTGTCACTCCAGCCACCCCAACAGCTGAAACCGCTGATCTAAGCGGGCTCTCTGCGCGCGAGCGTAATCGGCTCAAGCGCAAGCGAAAAGTAGGCAGCTCTGCCTTCGTCGCTGCCCCGCCTCCACCCCCTCCAAGTGCCGGTGCGCGCTACAATACTGCTGCTGCTGGTCCCTCTAACAAGTACGTTCCCATCTTTCGTTCGTTGTTCCATTAACTGTTATTCAGAGCGCGCCTCCTGTCTGCGGAAGCACAAGAACAGCCAAAGTCGCGCCTAGATAGTCCAGGTCCTCCCGCCAAGGCACCCCCTTCCGAAAAGGTGGTCATCGATCCTTTAAAGGGCGGCGCGGTTTTTCCAAAGTCCACTCAACAGTCCAACGCCCTCGAAGTCCCTCAAGGGTCATGGGTGTGGGGTGGAATCGTCGGTCTTCTAGAGTTAGATTTGTTCTCGCATACGTGGGAAACGCGTCATGGGGCTGCGATGGCACTACGAGAATTGCTCAAAACACAAGGTGCATCTGGTGGGATGAAAGGTTAAAACTTCTTACCCAGTTTCTATTCCTCTAGTGATCATCTTTTGCAGATGGCGTTTCTTCGATTGAGAATGCTCGTGCACACGAAGAATGGTGTAATCACTTGGCGGCGAAACTTCTATGTGTTTTCGTTCTTGATCGTTTTGGAGACTTTGTTTCCGATCAGGTGTGTATTGTAAACCCTCTTGCTTAACTCCGTCCTGAAGATAACCCAGGTCGTCGCACCTGTCCGCGAAACGGTCTCCCAGACGCTTGCTTCTCTTCTATTACACATGCCACTCCGTTCTGTGGGCCATGTACACTCTGCCCTTCTGCAAATGATAAGACAAGAATTTACCCTCCCCTCAAAGGCCAAAGCAGGGAAGAAGGATGATCGAAACCATGTCTGGGAGGTGCGCCATGCCGGTCTCCTAGGGATCAAGTATGAAGTCGCGGTCAGAAGCGATTTGTTTGACGCCCCAAAAGATGAAGGATCGGGTGATGCAGGTCGAGAAATTTTGACCGGAGTCGTGGATGCTGCTGTGCTAGGGTATATCGACTTCCCTGGCATAAGGTATTTTAGGATTGCTAAATGTTCTCCTAGGCTTAGCGATCGGGATGATGACGTCCGTGCCGTAGCTGCAACCTGTTTGTTACCCGTCGCAAGTCATCTGGTTGAGCGGCTTCCAGACTCACTCGATCGAGTCTTGGCCGTCCTGTGGACTTGTTTACGGGACATGAAGGACGACCTAAGTTCTAGCGTCGGTGCTGTCATGGATCTTCTGGGTACGTGCCATTTTTCCTGTGATTTCCTTGGATCCATCCAACCGTCGGCAGGCAAATTGGTCACCTACAGCAAAGTTATCGACATCCTTGGCGATTCAAACTTATCGTGAGTGTGAAATTGCTTTCATTGGATTCGACTGACGCCCTGGTGCGTTGTTAGCCTTCCTCTGACAGACCTTGCACCAACTTTATTCCCATTTTTTCGGCATACGATCCCGAATGTCCGTCTCGCTGTGGTGAAGACATTGTCATCTTTTATGACAGTATCATCACTTTCTCGAGACTGGATAGCCACTCCATTCTTGCGCTTGCTCTTTCAGAATCTTATTGTTGAGGAGCGCTCAGACATAAGATCTGCATCGCTCGCTAGCTGGCGAACAGCACTTGAAGTTATCTCGGATACACCTGGTCTGATTAAAAGGATAGTGAAGCAACAGACTGCCCTTGAATGGTATGCGATCATGATGACACCTCTCGGAGTTGCAATCGACACTTCAACATTCCATCACCCAACATTCGCGGAGGGGGGAACCGATGCGGCTCCTGAGAAACATAATGTTGACAAGAACATGCTTGCTCAAGACCTGTCCCTTGTCTCTTCGGAACTTGTATTGCAAGCCCGAATCACCGCAGCAACCGCGCTAGCCTATTTAATCACAAACTGGCCTGCCAAGGTACGCAATCGAGTATACTGCCTTGGGATTAGCCCGGTAGCTGAACCAAACTTTTAGTCTGTCGAAGAACTCTTCCAGCCTATTCTCCTCCATTATATGGACTCAACAAGCATGCTTCAGAAGTTCCTAGCCGCTATAGTTGCCGAGGAGTGGGCACGTGCTTATGATATGTCGTCGCCACCTGGCCCAATCCTCGACAATTACCCTCTTGCTGGCGAATTGAGCACAAGAACGCTTGCTTTCCTCCAAGGTCCACCCCCAACGGCGTATCACGAAATGGCATTTACGCTTCACCGAATACATGCCGAGTGCTATTCACTGCTACATTGTTTCTCGAGTGACTGCAAGGTCCCTATCTCGGTTATCCCTCACCTCGGAAACGAGATAGACATCATGGCTACACGGCCAGAGTGCTTTACCATCGACACTGCACACGAGGCTGTAGGTGCCATGTACACCAAACTCAAGGATAGCCTTGGAAGGACGAAGAAACGCGAGCTGGGTGTTATTGCGGAGAAGAGACTTAGAGTCGTGCAGAGTATCGAACATTATGCCGAATTGAAGGCTCAGCATGATACACGTGTTTCGGCCGCATTTGCAGCAGCTTTCGTGGCATTTAGAAGCGCACCAGACAAGGTGAGCCCCATTGTGAAGGGCATCATGAATGGCATCAAAGTAAGTCCGGGATTGGCACTCTCTGATAGTTGCTTAAACATGCGCAGAACGAGGAGAACCCGGACCTTCAAAAACGCTCTGCGGCTGCTGTTGCCAATTTCATCGATTTTTGCGTGCAACACAATATTAGCCAGCCTCCCGACAAGATCGTGAAGAACCTTTGCACGTTCCTCTGTCAGGACGTAGAACAGACGCCAACGTTTGCATATTCACGGACGATTTATAAAGGCATTCTTACCTTGCAGACATGGTCGAAAATTGCGCCCGGTAAGGTAGGGAAGGAGACACAAGGAAAGGGGGAGCCTGCCAAGTCGGAAGACGAAATTGCGAAGACAAGACTGTCTAGAAGAGGTGCTGGCCTTGCGTTCGATCAACTATCAACGAAATTCGGGCCGCGCCTCTTGGAAGCCATCCCCAAAATGTGGCAGTCTATGGCTGGTGGTTTGCTGAGTGCATGTAGCGCAGGTACGGCCAAATTATTATTCGTGATCCATTGGCGCTGATCACCACGGTTTGGATAGGGTCTCCCCAAGAAGCAGATGTTGCCATGGAAAAACAATATGGTCAGGATGTCATCGACTCCCTGAGTGTCCTTGAGGCTGTGTCGCCTGTTCTGGATCCCGCATTATGGCCTAAGCTTGGCGAGTTGTTCCCTGCCATTGCTATCGCTCTTCGGAGCAAGTTTGCGATTATTCGGCAGACAGCTGCACGATGCTTCGCCACTGTCTGTGAGGTCATGACTTCGGAAGCTATGCGCTTTGTGATAGAACAGCTTCTTCCTTTAATCGGGGATGCAGTCGTGCTTCAGAACAGACAAGGGGTCGCCGAAGCCATCTATCGTGCGTCCACGCATTTCGCCATCATCTCGTGACGTGCTTGCTGATCACACTGTATCAGACATTGTACATAGGCTTGACATCAAAGCGCTTCCCTACGTTATATTCCTGATTGTCCCTGTACTTGGAAGAATGAGTGATTCGGACGACGATATCCGATCCACAGCGACAAATACGTTTGCGTCGCTAGTGAAGATGGTTCCACTGGAGGTAAACACTATTTGTCAAGAAAATGTCTGTTTTCATGGGAAGCATATAGGCTGGTTTACCCGACCCACCCGGCTTCCCGGAGGAGTTGCTGAAACGCCGACAAGAGGAGAGACAATTCCTGACACAACTGCTTGATGGGAGTAAAGTTGAGCCTTATGTAATGCCTGTCAACATCAATGCGGAACTACGCAAGTACCAACAAGAGGGTGTCAACTGGCTTGCCTTCCTCGCCAAGTATCAACTACATGGTATTCTTTGTGATGGTAAGCAATCTTCGTACGTCGTCCCAAATCAAGCGTTGGAACTATGATGATGTGTAGACATGGGTCTCGGAAAGACACTTCAATCGATATGTATATTGGCGAGTAAGCATGCCGAACGTGCCAAGAAATACGAAGAGACGCAGTCACCCGATTCGGTTCACCTACCATCGTTAATCATCTGTCCCCCGACGCTCACTGGGCACTGGTATTACGAAGTCTTAAAGTATGCGGAAAACATTCGACCTATCCTTTACACCGGAAGTTCGAAAGAGCGAACAAGGCTTCTCCCCAAGCTGGCAACAATGGATGTCGTGATTACTTCATACGAAGTCGTTCGCAATGACATCGCGAGTCTGGAAGACATCAGCTGGCTCTACTGCATTCTTGACGAAGGGCATGTTATCAAGAATGCGAAGACAAAGTTAACAAAGGCGGTCAAAGCAATTCAGGCACACCATCGATTGATCCTGTCGGGAACGCCAATTCAAAACAATGTACTGGAACTCTGGAGCTTATTTGATTTCTTGATGCCCGGATTCCTTGGCACGGAGACTTCATTCAATGAGCGGTTTAGCAAACCTATTCTCTCTGGTCGAGACGGGAAAGCGAAGACCGGCGAAGCTGGTGAGTGGATGGATAATCTGCTGTTTCATGCGATTAATGTTAGATGTCCTCGCAGCCGCTCTGGCGCTAGAGGCGCTACATAAACAAGTTCTGCCATTCCTGCTCCGCCGTTTGAAAGAAGACGTGCTGAATGACCTGCCGCCAAAGATTATTCAGGATTATTACTGTGAACTTTCAGAAGTACAAAAGATTCTCTATGACGACTTCTCAAAGTCAGAAGCAAAGGCAGAGGCCGAGGGTGTCGTTCAATCGGCTGGATCGGGGCAGCCCGAAAAGGATGGCGGACAACAACACGTTTTCCAATCATTACAATACCTCCGCAAACTTTGCAACCATCCCTCGCTTGTCCTGAAGACCAACAATGACGCGGTCGTGGCAGCTTTGGCCAAGGTCGGAAGTAGTGTTGACAACCTGAGCGATATCCAGCACGCGCCGAAGTTACAAGCACTACGGTAGGCCGACTTTAGATGTTGTTTTGGGATTTGCTCATCATCATGCTCAGCCAACTTTTGAGCGACTGTGGTATCGGGGGTACCTCTGCGGTTACAGCTGAAGGGGGCAAATCCGAGCTCAGTGAAGGGGTTTCGGATTCCCCGAGTGGAGCGTTCTCTCAGCATCGTGCCCTCATCTTCTGTCAGATGAAACAGATGCTGGACATCATCGAAAACGACTTGTTCAAACAATGCATGCCCTCCGTCACGTATATGCGCCTCGACGGTGGTACAGATCCGAACAAGCGACACGCTATCGTCCAAACGTTCAACACTGACCCAAGTATCGACTGTCTTCTACTGACTACACACGTCGGAGGACTAGGGCTCACTCTGACCGGAGCTGATACTGTCATTTTCGTGGAACATGACTGGAATCCGATGAAAGATTTGCAAGCCATGGACCGCGCTCATCGTATTGGTCAAAAGAAGGTTGTGAATGTCTATCGACTGATCACGAAGGGAACCCTAGAGGAGAAGATTATGGGGTATGTGACATGTTCCCAAGGTTACCATCTTGCTCATGTGTTGCGCAGGCTGCAACGATTCAAACTCAACATCGCTCACTCGGTTGTCACCCAACAAAATGCGGGTCTCTCGTCCATGGACACGGACCTTGTTCTAGATCTATTTAAACGGACATCGGAGGAAGAGGACGCGGCTGTTGCCGCAAAGAAGAAGGCGAAGGAAATAAGAGATGCGGCTGGACCCGTCAGTCAGAAGAATCTCCTGCAAGGTCTTGAAGATCTCCCGGCAGAAGACGAGTACGAAGGCTTGGATCTCTCAACTTTCATGGGTTCTTTGGGAATGCAATGAGTCTCCCACTCCGCCAGCGTCGGTCATTTCCACCTGGACAGTTTCGATTGTTTTGTTGTTTGATCTTTGGTATGACCTACATATGTTGCATCTATAGTAAACTGTAATGATACACCCGATAATGTATACGTAGAATCCTCCCAAATCTTGTAGAGTCTTCTTGCACTGATGTTGGTTTGGTGCGATCATGCTGTACTTGATTTAGATCTGTTCGTAAAGTTCTCCGAGTACGCACACTGCTCCAATACCATGGCCGCAACCTCTGGCATCGGGGTATCCGAAGAACTGGCGCAGGCTTTTTCCGCCGCTGTGGAGACGAAAGCCATTCGATTCATCAAAGTCAACATTCGAAACGGTGCGAGGCTATTCCCATCCATCAACCGAGTGCGAACCTCACGCGGTTACATTCGCTACAGAATCTCTCGTTCCTGTCGCGTCGATCAGCATTTCTGGCACTCTCGATGATGATCTTGCCCTCCTTCAAGACCACTTAGAAGAGAACGTCCCGTGCTACGTGCTCGCACGACTGGACAGTTCACCGTCCGAGTGGCTGATCATCAGTTACGTGCCCGATGCTGCCCAGGTCAGGCAAAAGGTGGCTAATCGACTTCATATGCCTCATGCGCGTCACTCAACGATCGGTGATTTCAGATGCTCTACGCATCGACTCGGAATGCGCTGACAAAGTCTCTCGGATCGACGGTTTTCACGGACAGTCTATTTGCTACGGACAAGTCGGACGTCACGCCAGCGGGTTACGCTGCTCACAGACGGCACCAGGCTGCTCCCAAACCTTTGAGTACGAGGGAGCAGGAGATTGCCGACATAAAAGCGGCAGAAAGGGAAGCGGGTGCTGGCTACGAGGGTAGCAGAGCGCGGCAGAACCACCTCGGGAACCAGGGAGTCAGATATGCTTGGGCCGAGGATGCCAGTGAGGCTGTGGGGTCGCTGCGTACTGGAGAGGGCAGTCGGCTCGTGGTCCTGGTCAGTGCCGTTTGGTCGATATGCTTGTGGCTCGTTTTGTGCTGATGACTTTTCTTGATGCTCAGCAAATAAACGAGTCCGAACAGATCATACTGAGCGGCAGCGTACCCGTCGACGACGTGGATGCGCTCGCTGCGAACGTTCCCCCCTTGGAGCCTTGTACGTGTTGATGGTTTGCCTTTTTGCACGGCGAGAGGATGAATGGGTTGACTTGACAGCCTATTGTTTGTTCGCGTGGCAAGACGCCTCGCCAAACGGACGCGACGTTGGTCAGCTTGAAGTCACTCTCGCTTATGACATGATACTGATGAGCCTTGATTTCGGGAGTAGCGTTCATTTATTCCTGCCCGAGTGCGTCGCCAATCAAGTCCCGCATGGTCTACTCGACGGGTGCTGGCGTCATCTTTAGACAAGTGAAGGATCTCTTGGGCGAGCAGCGTGGTTTCGCGCTCGCGTCGAGAAAGATTGAAACGTCTGATCCAAGGGAGCTGACGACTGCCTTTTTGAGGGACGAGCTCGCTCTGGGAGATGGTATGGGCGATGGAAATGGCGCTTCGACGCGGCAAGGGGTGTCGAGCACGTCGTTTGCGCGGCCAAAGGGGCCAGGACGACGACGCTGAGGACTCGAGGGATGTACATTATTTGTTGTCGTATGCCAGTCACACCGTATTGACAGGACCACCCGGATGAGCTCCGACGCTGCTGACGTTCTTTTCCTTTGACTTTTTGGCAGATTGGCCGACGCCCAGTAGTAGTCTTTCACCATGTTGGGCGTGCGAGTGCAGAAAGCGTTCACGCCCGTCGTCCTCAGAACACGCCTCGTACTCAGCTTCAGAAGTTACAGTGCGCGCGTGCGGACGTCGAAATCAAAGGTATGGGCATCGGCCGACGAGGCCGTCAAGAGCGTCAAGTCTGGTGACGTCTTGCTCTGTGGAGGCGAGCCTTCCACATCCTGCTCGCGTCACCACGATTGCTGACCACCGAGAACGATTGGCAGGATTCGGGCTTGCCGGTATCCCAGGTGCGGTTCCGGCGATGTATGGGCAGTCGTACTCTGTATTCATCGTCCCTCTCTCTCCAGATACCCTGCTCTCGGCTTTGGTGAAGAGAAAGGATGTCAAGAGCCTCACTGCCGTCTCCAACAACGCAGGAACGGGAGATAACGGTCTTGGTGCGCATGTTATCCACTAGAATACGGCAGCCTCACACTCAAAATTTCTCTCACAGGAAAGCTATTCAACGCCAAACAGATAGACAGGATAATCGCATCATACCCAGGAGGGTCAGTCCGTCATCCTCTCCAGCTGCAACACCTGGTCATGTTCTCGTAGGAACAAGGCCTTCGAGGCAATGTACCTCAATGGCGAAATCTCGTTGGAACTTTGTCCTCAAGGCAGTCTCGTGGAACGCATACGTGCTCACGCTGCTGGTATACCCGCATTCTTCAGCCCTACTGGCGCTTCCACTGCGGTGGAGGAAGGTGCGATACCCATGAGGTACAACGAAGGTGGCTTTGCCAAAGGTGTTAAAATACCTGGTGTCAAAAAGGAGACGCGGGAATTTGATGGTCACAAGTATGTGATGGAGACCGCCATCGCTGGTGACGTCGCGTTCATCCATGCCTGGAAAGTCGACGAGGTCGGGAACTGTGTTTTCCGGTGAGAGAGTGATCGAATGCTGCATTGATAGTGTCTGAATGCTGCGTTTGCTGTAGGTTCGCTCAGAATAACTTCAACACCGCCATGGCTAAAAACGCTAAACTAACCATCGTCGAGGTAGGTTAATTGGCTGGATGTCCGTGATTGTGAGCTCACCTGGCTTCCAGGCTGACGAAATCGTTCCCGTTGGTTCCTTGGACGCTTCCACCATACACATCCCTGGTATTTATGTAGACCGTGTGGTTCGTTCGATCGAGCCCAAGCGTATCGAGTTTGTGACGCTAGCCCCGAGCGGATCACCAGGAGAGAGCGAATCCTTGAGTCCTGAAAAGGCAGCAGCAGCAGCTCAAAGACACAAGATTGCCAAGCGCGCCGCAAAGGAGATTCAGGATGGGTTCTACGTGAATCTTGGTATCGGTATGCCAACACTTGTACCTGAACACTTGCCGGAAGGTGTACACGTCTGGCTGCAAAGCGAGAACGGTATCCTTGGAATGGGCCCATACCCTACGAAGGAACAAGTCGACCCGTAAGTGTGATTGTGTTCATGCCCCGCTCGTGTTTAGATCGTTGATTACGATATCAAGGGATCTTATCAACGCTGGAAAAGAAACTGTTACTCTTGTACCTGGCGCATCGGTTTTCGGTGTGTATGACTGGATTGCTGGTCTCTTTTGCTGATGTTGTTGGTAGATTCCAGCGAGTCCTTTGCAATGATTCGCGGCGGCCACATCGATGTTGCGATCTTGGGTGTGAGTCTGACCTTGATTCCTTTGCGATCTTGTCCGTTTATATGACTGCTTGACAGGCCATGCAAGTTTCTCAGGCTGGCGACATTGCTAATTTCATGATCCCCGGCAAACTCGTTAAAGGTATGCGGCTAATAATACGTGCTCCGCTTTGTCTCTCACTACCAGTCATGCTTCCTGTGCAGGCATTGGTGGAGCTATGGACCTTGTCTCCAACCCCGACAAGACGAAGGTGATCGTAATGATGGAGCACTGTGCAAAAGATGGCAGCCCGAAGATTCTCAAGGAATGCAACCTTCCCCTTACCGGAGCACGGACCGTGAGTCAGATAATCACCGAGCTCGCCGTATTCAACGTGGACCGGAAGAACGGCGTGTTGGAGCTGGTGGAATTGCAAGAAGGTGCTACTTTGGAAGAAGTCATGGCAAAGACAGGCTGCGATTTCAAGGTCTCAAGAGAACTCAGCAGACTGTGATTGCCCATTTTTCGTGCGTGAAGATGTTAAAGGGTCACTGTAATAATGCCATCTCTTTCACAACCTCAGTGGTAGTTTGATCAGTGTACTGTTTACTGCCAACCCTTGTGACGATGATCTACTTCGTGGTCCGGCGAATCAGTTTGACATGTACAGAGACGATGACCAAGAACTGTCGTGAGTTTCCACAGCATCCTAAATGTTGCCTAGGAGTGGCTCAAGACGTGGACAACAAGCCGAGCCGTGAAAGTTGTTCCTTGACGAGTCCAGCAAGGCTTTCCCTCTTAGTCTGCGAGTCACGGACTTCGGAAGATGGGCGGTGAACCTTCCTTCAGCAAAGGTATAGATATATCGACGTGATAGGCGTCAGCAGACTTAAAACACCACAGTCCCAATCCTCTCCATCCTCCGCTCTCTACCTCTTCCATGAATACCCTCTTCACATTGCCTCGAGTTGGCCTGAAGGCCGAGTCGTGCCTAGTTTCATGCAGGCTTCATCCTAGGAACTATAGTGTCGCGGCCACGGGCCCCAAAGGGCGCAAAGTCTGAGACTCGGCCCACGATGCAGTCAAGGATGTCAAGTCCGGCGATGTCCTCTTGAGTGGAGGTAGGCCTCTGACCCATCCTTGCTTAAACTTGGCAGGTTATCTAGGATTCGGATTATGCGGTAACCCAAGTGAGTTTGAAAGTGATCAGACGCGATCGGAGCGGAGTTGACCAAGTCTGATGTAGAAACGTTGGTTACTGCCCTTTCGAAAAGGAAAGATGTGACGGGGCTTACGGCTGTCTCGAACAACACAGGCGTGGGCGAAGGTTGTTTAGGTAGGGGGCATCTCCGTACTCGGTATGACATGTTCACCGATGACTTGCAGTCAAGATGCTCAAGTCAGAGCAATTGGAGAAACTGGTCATCTCATACCTCGGGGGGTCAGTCTCGTCACCTCATGTTCTTGATGTCAGTAACGCGCTGACCGACTTTGGTTAGTAACAAATACCTAGAGCAGATGTACCTTGACAGCAAGGTGCCTCTGGAATTCGTGCCTCAAGGTGCTCTCGTGGAGCGCATAAGAGCGCATGGTGCAGGCATACCCGCGGTTCTCACGCCCACTGGAGCTTCCGCGACTGTTGAAACTGGCGGAATACCGATCCGTTTCAATACGGGATTCAAGGGCGGCGTCAAGATCGAGGGAAATAAAAGGAGTTTAGAGCGTTTGATGGGAAGCGATACGTCATGGAACCAGCGATCGCGGGCGACGTTGCCTTTGTGCACGCTTGGAAAGCAGATGAAGCTGGTAACCTAGTGTTCAGGTGAGTCTGGGGTGGTGCTTTACTACTCCCCGATCTAATGTTTTCCGCCTAGATACGTTGCGAATAACTACAACAATATCATGGCAAGGAATGCGAAGCTTACAATCGTCGCAGTAGAGGTATACAAAGACATGGTGTATCCTGAGCCTTTGTCTGAAACTTTGCACAGGCTGAAGAGATTCTGCCTATCACCAAACGGGATTCACTGCCCCGGCATCTTTGTTGACCAGACTGTCAAATGCAGAGCCCAAGCAGTTCGAAATTTAGCTACTGCGAGTGGCGCGAGCGATCCCAAAGTAGACCAGAGCGACATGTCGCGCAAGAAATAGAGGATGGCTTCTACGTCAACCTCGGTGCCGCCATTCCCCCTCTGGTCACTGTGCATCAAGATCTGGTTACAAAGCGAGAACGGTATGTTGGGAATGGGACCCTTCCCGACGGAGGACAAGGCTGATCCGTTAGTGCCTATACAATGCGTTCATCTGGCTAGTACTCACTGACCTGTTCAGATCTTTCTAATAAATCGATGCTGGAAAAGAAACGGTGTCCTTTTTGCCTGGTGCTTCGATCTTCGGTGGGTAGCGATGCGTGCTGTTACCGGGCTGTGTGAGTTGAAACGTTGACTGACGAATCCGACAGATTCGGCCGACCCTTTCGGCGTGATCCACGGCGGCCACACTGATGTTACTATTCTCCAAGTCTTTGTCGAGACGAACGAATTCTGACCATACAGTAGGCTCTGCAAGCGCCTGGGTGTGGTGACATTGCGGTAGTGACCCGGCAAGCTCGTCAAAGGTAAGTCATGCTTTGCATGTTCATCTCTCGGAACTCAAGACGTGCAAGGCATTGGTGTGCTATGGACCTGGTATCGAACCCGGACAAGACAAAGGTCGTTGTAGCGATGGAGCACTCCCCAAGATCCTGAAAGAATGCTACCCCTTACACGTACACGTGCTGTCAGCCAAATCATCACAGACCTTGCGGTCTTCGACATAGTTAGACAGATGCAACGGCGAGCTTTGCCTCGCGGAACTTGCACCATGCATGGCGAGATCCGAGCAAAGACGGGCTGTGACTTTATGACATCCAAGAATCCAAGGCGTATACAAACCTAGAGCATGAACGGAGGTACAATTAGCAGAGCATTCATGTAGTCAGACGTGTCAGGTGTCTATAGTAACGTTGGTATTGTGGAGCCTGAAATTTGATGATAGCCGCGTCTGAGAGATTCCGCGCATCCGCTGACGGCTCATCCATGCTTTGACCTGGTTTGCGACGACGACAACCTCATCCTCACCAATGAACTGGCTCATCAACTTTTTCGCGGGTGGCTCTAAGCAGTCCCTCCGTCGAGGCCAAGCAATGTCCAGCACTCACGAGGCCTTCTCCCTCCCAACCTCATCCCCCGTAATACCCTCACATCTCGATGCCTTCAACCCAGATACCCTCCAACCCTCGGAGCCCCTCAGTCCCACCTATACCTACCCTCCACAGTCTCCCATGCCCGCGACCGTATTTGGTTATGTCCCGACGTCGTGAGTCGCCCATCATACGGTTCCCTTTCGTCTTTCATCTCTGAGCACGTACTCACCCCAGTTCGCGGTCACGGCCAACCTCGCTGCTTCCTCTACACAATATACCTTACACTGACGCGATGACCCCACCACCGCCATATCCGCCACTGGCCAACACATGGAATCGCATAAAAATCTGGCTTGCAAGGGAATACCCTGAAATGGGGGACACGCTCAATTACGGAATTCTCCCCCAAGACTTGGCACAAATAGAGCTACAATTTGGTTTCGCACTTCCACAAGCGATCCGGGAATCGTACACGGTCGTCGACGGCCAAGAGGCCGAGTCTTCCGCAGGATGCTCCGATGGTCTCTTCTTTGGACTATGGCTGCTGCCTCTCGAAGACGTCGTGGAGGAGTGGCGGTTCTGGAGAGAGGTCGACGACGATCCGACGACCGGTGCCAACCCCCGTCTTCGTGAACTCATGCAGTCGATACCGGATGGCTGGATACGCAAGGAATACTCGCAAAGAGGCTGGATACCCCTCGTAGCCGACAAGGTCGGCAACTACATCGGCGTGGATCTTAATCCAGGAGAAAGTGGGAGCGTAGGGCAGGTGATCGTCTTTGGTAGAGACTTTGACACAAAGGTCGTCCTTTGGCATGGCGACGGTCCCGCAGGTTGGGCAAGATGGTTGTCAAGTTTCGCGGACGAATTGGAGAGCGGGGAGGGCTTTGAGCTCGGACAGGGGAACGGCGACGGCGAGGGAAGTGAAGATGAACTCGGGTACGAGGCATACTTCTATGATGGGACCGGCCGGGGCCAAGGAGATGGCGGGGGCGAGGGAGGCCCAGGTGGCTTGCGGATGTCCGGGGTGTATCGAGGTTGGAGTCCAATGGAAGCATGGGCAGACAGGAGCTTAAAAAAATGGTACGAGGCGGGGCTTTTGCAAGATATCTCGTCACCTGCGGAAAAGGGCAAGGTAGTTGTCAAAATTCTGCACAACAAAATCATTTGGCTAACTTGCTGAAAACTCCTAGGCCCCTGACAAGCATGGTCTAGGCGTTCTGAACCTCGATGAATCCCCAGCAGTGGTGCCTATACCAGTCTTCGGGAAACAGCTCAGCGAAGAGTCATCCGCACTTGCTGACGTGACCGGCGCAAATACCCGTGATATCCCCGCCATATCGGTCACCAAACCACCAGCCCCTCAACCTGTCAACTTGCCGAGTGTGAATGATGTTGTACTACTCCCTTCCCCACCGGATTCGAACCGCTCCTCCGTTGACGTCGACCTCGAGGCTGGCCGCGGTGGGCGACGACTAGTCGACGACAGCGTCATTGCAGGCAAATCGCCAGTGCGAAAGGTAACTTCCCCCGCTTTAACATCCAATGACGACCCCGCCGAGCCTTCTCCAATCGGCGAAGAAGACACAGACTTGCTCGCTGATACTACGCCTCTGGAAAGTGTTCCTAGTCCATCTTTACCTGTCGAACTGGAGCAATCAGCAGCAGCAGCTGAGTCAAGTACAGCGTTGCCACCTACGGAAGAGGAGGTTCTTGCAAACACCACCATTCGGCTAGTTGGAAGTGGCTCAGCACCTGTCATGGACTCGGCACTTCTTGACCATGATGCAGAAGAAGCCGTTGTTGCTGACGTTCCTGTCTCTGCTGTTGCAGGATTAACTCATGACAAGACCAAATCATCAAGTCTGTCGTCCTTCAAGAGACTAAGCGCGCACCTCACCAGCGGGAAACGGAAAAAGGATTCTTTCAATAACAATAGTGTCAAAGAGGCACTATGACGCCCATTCGTTCTCGCACGGTACATAATTGGTTTAGTTCGACACGCATGTACACAGTGTGTTCTCCTCTGCGCGCTAGTCTCGTGCAGTAAGGTTGGACACATTCCCCGTGTTTTCCTCCGGACGTCGTGTTCTGTTTCGCCTCTTTTAAGCATTATATCCATTTCCCTTACATTTTCCTCCACGACATAATTTCCCTCCCAGGTCATCACATCTCGGCTTCCTTGCTTCCGTTCCGCGCTACTAGTATACCCGTTCGCGTAACCGCATCACGTACATCATGCTCTTGCGATCTCACTAATGTATGTTCAAGAGGCTGAGAAAGGGTTTCTTGCAGAATTTATACATTTTCCTAGTCTGACAACGTGGTCGATTGGCAACGTATCAAAGACGATCATACAAAGGATTAATCTACTTTATGCCAACTGTGGCTGCCTGAGTCGAACCTCTCGTAACGCATACCGACATAAGTCACAGCGTTTCTGATATCCCACCTACTACCTCCCCGGTAACACAGTCAATAACACATACCCCTGAGCCACTGAGCCCTATATGTTACACTGAGGGTTTCGACTCCACTAGTGTAGCCCATGCCGATCTGTTGTGACCACTTGCGACAACCTGCCAAATGGCCTTGAGTACAATCACAATTCACGTGCGCACTTTGCTTAGACTCGTCAAAGACTCGTCATCGTGGTATGGGAAGTGAGGACCGTCCTTCAAACTAGAGAGAGGTTTGTCCTTTAATTTTCGTATTTCTGGTCAACCATCGTACCGCCACTAGGCTCAGTCCGAATAGCTCGGGATTAGCTTTGAAATCCTTTGCTCTTGAACCGAAACACGGCAATCATTCTCCGGTTGGTCCACAGCCCATTCTTGAACGACCGGTATTTCCGGTCACTCCTTCAACTATGCCAGCAGAGAAATTCATTTCCGTGCTCCGTAATCGGGAACGGACCAAGAGCGAAGGAAAACCTACTTCGGGCCATCCGCTTCATTTTCTAATCGCAATGCGGAGCCACAATGTAAGAAAACTTATTTAAGTTCAAGATGACAAGGACGGCACCAACAGGAAACAAACCTATCCGTGAGCAGCGAGTATCTAGGTCATCTTCCTGTCGCAATTCTAGGAAAGCGCACTAGCGACCAAACTCTTCGGTGAGTACATTTTAATTGCAGAGCAGAGCACACCGCTCGTCGTCGTGCGCAGTTAACCTGGCATTCACCCAAGGTCTCGTGCTTACTGGACCTGGCCTAAATGTGTAAATGGGGTGTATTCCCTAAATGAGTGCCTGTTACAACGGCTGGCGAAGCGCTAGCATACCTGGTAGGTCGCAAACGGCGTCCCCACTGCAAACGTACTGGAGCATTGTTTGTGGTCAGCTCTCGTGGCTGTTTGGGACGATAATCCCGGCTTCTACACCAAACTCTAGCAAGTGAGTGTCTACCGCGTCCGAATGTCTGATCATCATTAATTAATGATCAGATCTGGATATGTGATCAACAGACCTCACACTCAGGCCCTAGGGGGAGATGCTCCAGTCTTCAATCTGGCGATAGGCTGCAACCTGTGTCTCTTCGATGGACAAGCGAAGAACTGAACCGACCAGATCTTCTGCCAGGGTCCCCACCTCGCGTGGTCACCGCATGCTTATCTCTTGTAGATGGATGAGACCTTCTGCGCTCAAGCTTGGATGTACGTCTGGTTCACGTGGTTTTGATGCTCATAGACAGGTGAGATCGGTTTCGATTTCGCGATGCCTCCGATTTTTCGAGGACAATCAGGCTCTGGCGGTTGGGATGCATCATAGATCAAAGGTCGGCATTACATGGCGAACAAACGTACACTGGTGTCGTATTGCGTTTTCGGTGAGATTTTTGCCCAGTTGACGCTCGTCCATGGACCATATCATTCCATCTGACACGCGGAACTGGTCGATGTCTGATGACTATCGCTGACCGGACCGTTAGAAACAGAGAGATGAACAACGTGCGCGTTTCTGCAACATCCTGTAAAGGGCATTTCATTTTCTCTCACATGCTAAAATGGGGTCTGCTGACGTTTTGCTTTTCTTTTTGTTTTCATCTTCCTTTATTTATGACTTTCAAGTTATGCCGATGAACGGACGCTGCGCACAACTATGTCGAACTTTTCCACAACAGAGCCCTCCATGGTAGCGATATCCAAGATTAAGTTCAGGGTTGCGGCCTTTCAACCAAGCATGCCGATCAACCCCCTCCATGGAACGAATTCAGGTGGCTCCTCGGATGTTTTGCCGCATCCCTAGAAGGAATGGAGTTGTTCGCTTCGCCAGTTGTAATGACTTTGTCAGCCCGCTCGCCCTGGAGTGCCCCAGTAAGCAAACTCGGACGGTCACATCATAGGTGTACCTGGAGTCGGCTCCTCCGCCATCCAATCACCACCATGCAAAACGACCCACTGACGGCAAAACAACCAATCAGTGCCTCGGCAGCGTGATGTAAGGTTAGTTCTGGTCATCACTCCCTTAGTTTTGGTCTGGCACGCTGCACTTTATTTGGACGTTGCCCAGCCAGGACCCCTCTTTCAACGGTTCTGTCGCACATCGCTGCCCCCGACCTGCCCTCCAAACCAGCCCTCGCCTCGTGCACCTCCCCGCACTCCATCGCAACATGTCATACACCTACCTTCCAACAAGCCATGATGATTCTGGGAACTCTTGGAGGGTTCAGAGAGTATAAGTGTGTTTCCGGAGACTGGGACTCCTACTTCATAACTCGGTCATACGTGACGCCCGATGGATCCATACCGGTGCGAGGGGTGCTGTATGTTGCACTACGAATGCGAATGCGACTATCGCGACATGCTTGCCGAATGGAACTCTATTGTGAGTCCTGGTTTACCTCTTCCTGCGTTCAGACTCAGAGAAACCCTCGAACGACAGGTCAGTCGCGACCGTACGCGGAGCGGCGTCACTCCTGATGAATTTTTCGATCACACTCGTGGCGTCGATCTCGATGCGGTAGGTAGATGCTTCCACTTACCATCGCCGTTCATTGAGCATTGGCGACCAGATAATGAAATATTTTGAAGACACGCAATCTACCGTAATGGATACGCCGTTGCGACCCACGTCTATGGACCAAAGCGAGGCGCCCCACGCACGCTACATGCATCGGCCAGAATATTATCCCATGGTTGACGCGACAAGTCATACTGTGAGCTTTGGGACAAATCTTTGACACTTACCTGGTTCTGAAGCGTTCCACAGACCAATGGGCTCCTCGGTCCCTTTGCAACCGGTACAAAGCAGGTAGGCGTAAGGGAGGCACCCTCTCGCTTTACCACCATACTAATCGAATCTATGCGGCAGGTAGAGCTGCCCCCAAAACAACAGTCAGCCTCCCCGTCGACCGCAATTCGAAACGCAATCCAGAATGTCCGAGCGCCATGCCCGCCGGCGCCTTGCCGGTGGCGTACAGAAGACGGCCCTTGCTTAGCTCCGATTTCGTGCAAAGGAGTTTCTACCCACTACAAAAAGGCCCACGATATCAAGGATATAAATGAATTGACCATCGTCGTCTGTGAGTGGGAAGGTTGTGTTGCGACATTTATTCGCAAAAATTTTCCGCGTCACATACAAGAGTGCCACCTAGGCCATGTCAGGGGCAAGGGACACCATACATCTTAATTCGCCTTGCGTGCCGTTCGTGCTCACGTTCATGCTATTAATGTATGGCACATGTGCGACCAGTATGCGCGATGCAGTGTTTGTATGCAATAGAGGCCAAAAAGAGACTCGAACCATACAAGCGAGATTGCCTACAGCTGCTTGTGTGAGATGGTCTAGCCATTAACTGGCGTGGACGTCCTCGGATGGTCATCATGTCATGTACGGAATAGTCGATCAGAACAATGTCCGGGCGTTCGTACGGTGATGAATCAGAGCAACGCACACACTTCTTGTTTGACGAATTCACCAGCTACCGACGGCTTGCCCCTTTAGATGGTCTGGTGTGTGGCACTGGACTAATTCTAGCCACTGGCAGTGGCACTTGTGTCGCCGTGAATTGTGCATCGAAACGATGCTATCTGCCACGGACGATGGATCCAGGCTCAGAGAGAGCCAGTATTTCGCAGATAGTACTCGCTGATCGTCTATACATTGAGTAAATCCACCGTATGATACCTGCCACTTTCTTGGTGGTCCATAGTACCAGTTTTCAGCCGAGACCGTTTGTGGCAATGTCCATACGAAGAAGTCAAGCGATCAGGCCCACAAGCGTGACACCTTCAACCCAGACCGACTCCGACGCTGTGGTATCGTATCAGCTCAAATTAAACCAGCAAGGAAGTGAGGGTCACAACGCAAAGGGACGCGTCTTTCCGAGCCAGTTTTCGCGTTTGGACTAACCCGATACTCGGACGCGTACCAACGATCTGTTAGCTAGACTCGGAGGTCATTTTC
>JBBPLW010000178.1:0-33111 GCA_038089995.1 Tylopilus balloui
GTTACATAAGCGTGACTTGCGTTACTGCTTGAGGTTCCATTGTGCGAGTGAGTGTGTGGGGCGAATAAGCACTTGGAAAAATGCGGAAAAATGTGGAGAAAATAGGTTTCGTAACACCCTGTTTACCATCCATTGTACATCACTCATCTCCACCAAGCTTCTTGACCTGCTTGGGTTCATCCCACCCTTACAGCTCACTCTTAATGGGTCAACATACCCTCAAACCAAAAAGCCCTACAGGCTTTTGCCCACACACACACTCTGAAGAAGTGACAAATGGGAATGCCACATCTTTCAGCATCAGGTGTATGTGAGGAATACTCACATGAGATTAGATACCAGAGTTGAGATATAAAGTAGTAGATGGGTTGAGCATAGGCAACTCACAGATGCAAGTATGGAAATAAGAGCAAGTTAATTAACTAGACTATAAGGCCTGGTTTATATAGTGTTTGACTCTATGTGTACTTGTGTACTAATGGTCAGTGCATGGTGTTCAATAGAACCCAATGGAACACTATAGAACTATCTTGGTAAGCCAAAAATTGTTATGGGTTGCCCCTAACACCTAGCTACCAGCAAGTGGAAATAAACTCGAATAACAAAAAGAACAGGCACGAAGCCTGATGTTTCCAAAAATTGGTTGGCCTCAAAGGCCAACGCTGACTTATGATGATAAAAAGAAAGAACGTCCTTGGCTTGGACGATGCTCTCGGCCGGTGGTGTAACTTGCCAGCTACTGGGTTGTCTTTTCAGCAGTATCGCAACAGGGCCCAGTGCTAGATACAAGACCGATGGCTATAAAAGAGCACCTCACCAATCAAAGACTAAGGGGGAAGTGGGGGATGGATAGCGCAAAGTGACCCAAGTGCCGCCAGTGACCAGCGTAGCTCAAGGGGATCGCAATGTCTAGGCCAGGTGACCAGAGGGACGAGCCCAGAATGACTAAGTAGATTCGACTGGGGACTACTAGGCTATACATGGGTTTATATATGTTTGAGGGACTGTGCACAGACCATGCTGTGTGCAGATAAGGAATCTAAATATGGCGAAAATCCATATAAGGAAGGTAAAGATAACAAGTGTAGCCAGACAAAAGCAAAAGTCATCTGGGATGGATTATCAAGTTCTATAGTAGGATGTGAATGTATGAAGTAAGGTTTTGCCAGGGTCATGTGCTATAGGTCACATGACTTTTGAAAGAAATGCTTGATGACTGTCTAAGTTTGTGAAAATTGTCTAAGTTCGAAATAGGGGTGGAAAAATGAAAAATAGGGGCTAATATTATTACAAAAATAAGAAATGACATCATAGTCAGAAATAGCTGACTGATACTCTAAGAATAGAATGACATCATAGATAAGTGAAGTGAATAATCACTATCATCTCATCTCACTGATAAAGGTCTAGACTGTAGATGTGAAGATAAGATAAGATAAGAAAGGCTAGACTTTGATATTGTGAATCTCAACATACTCTTCTCTCTCTCATAGTCCACCACTCATATTGTCATAGATACCATACAATACTATTCTTTCTCTCTCTGCCCTCTACACCATAGCAATCAACATTCACAGATTGCAAAACATTGACTCAATTTTGGAAGTCACTGTATATCACCTTGCTTGACAAGGTTTCTGGCACCCCTGTCATACCAGATTCTTCTGTGTTAGAATTTCTCACAGACATGGTACCATAATGGATTTGCATCTAGACAATGATGCTCCTTTTGCTTGTCCATGTCCTTCTGCTTGCCTCAAGTACTTGAATGACTGCCACTCTACTCAGTTTAGCACACACACAGCAAAGAAAGATGTCCCCATCTGCCCACAGCATGCCAGTGGGCAGCACTTTTGATGGTGATATGATGGCTCAAGCTCAAGACTGGCACCGTGGTCTCCCGCGACGAAGGCTGATGTAATAACCCTTGGACAAGCCTGCTTCCTATGACCAGACCTTCGCGTCATCCTCCATGGTCTTGGCTCAAAGAACCCTCATCGACATTGCATCGGCCGCACGCCGAGTCATTGACGCTATCACCGCGTACGCGCATGACAAGAACGACAAGAACGTCGACGTGTCGCGCACGCGCCTGGGAGGGGCACTGCACAGAATCGTCGCCGCATCCGGGACCATACTCAAGGAGACCCTTCAACGTGAGCATGCTTCCGATGGCGACCCTGCCGTCGACGATCGGCTGGCGAGCTGGCTGTCTAGTGACGAGCCTCAGGCGTGCCTGGATGCGTTGAACACGATGGAGAGGATCGTCAGGTCGGGGTCTCGTCGCGCGACGTCGACGTTCCGCAATCCGTTTCGGTCCGCTGCGACGGAGGACAAAATTAAGGAGGCCTTCGGGATCTTTGAGAAACACGGGGATGGCTTTCGTTTCTTGCTCACCACGGACGTCTGGTGAGTGTTTTCCTGGATCTCAGTGGACATTGTCTGACTTAATTCTCATTGATAGGAACCACGAAGCTGTTATCAAGGGTCGGCCCAGGGTGAGTTTTGAACAAGATCAGACAAGCCTCGGGTAAGCGTGTCCAGTCTTGAACACATATTCGTCCTCTAACCGGTCTCTTACAGGACAACTGCCGTTCCAGACGAGCCGGTGAAATCGACCCGGACCAGATGGGAAGTGGATCGTAAGTCCCCCACATCGCACACTCATTGAGAGGGATATCATGATTGTACAGAGACGCAACTGGGTGAAATCCTGGGATGGATTAACGCATGGGACTGCACATCTAAACATGAAGATACTCTCGAATTGCGTCAACCGGATACCTGCACGTGGTTGTTCAGCACTAAGGAGTACGCAACGTGGAGGGGTGCAAGCGACTCGTTCCTGTGGTTGAATGGCGAACGTGATGAACTCTTCATTTCAGGGGTTCTTCATGCTGATCCTTTTGATCCGTTATAGCTGGTACCGGGAAATCAGTCCTAGCGTGCGTTCGTGTTCAATGTTTTGGGCTAGTCCTCATTCTTGCGAAAGCGCTTCCGTGATTCATGATCTCGAATGTACGCTGAGCGGAGGCGAAGTCGTCGCGTTTTTCTATTGCGACTTTCGAAGCGAACGTACTACTGCCGCCACCGAAGTGATGCGTTCCTTACTCTATCAGCTGTTGCGCGGGCTGGAGGATCTTTGTGTCGATCCGGGGGACATTCTTGATAGCCTGACCAAAAACAAGAAACGAAACGGCTCGCTTCTCACCAACGCCAAGCGACTCGCCGTTCTCGTATCTCGCTCTGCGAATCGATTTACACGACAACCTCTCGTTGTCATAGACGCACTCGATGAGTGTAAGGACATCGAGGCCCTACTGGATGCCATTCTCGTGTTGAAAGGTGCCATCCGGTTGTTCGTGGTTAGCCGACCACTCCAGGTGATCAAGGACAGCTTCTCGGGGCTCACGTGGCTTTCTTTGGAGAATGTGTCGAGAGAAATCTCTGCGGACATTGATCTACACGTCACGAGGGAAATCGATTCTCACCGACGCCTCAGGATTGCTGATGCTACCTTGAAGAGGGAGATTGCTTGGACGCTGTGCAGCAAGGCGGATGGCATGTCGGTGAAATCCTTTCGTATTTGAATTACGAAACTTACTCGTTTCGGTGTGTAGGTTTCGATGGATTCAGTGTCAACTGGACACCCTCAAAAAATGTGTCACCGGTGTAAAGATTCGAGAAGCACTTAAAAGCCTCCCGATCGGTCTGGAGGCGACCTATGAACGAATTCTCTTCGCGATGAACAACGAAGGGGATGAAGAAGTTGCCCGACGTGCGCTTGTATGGCTTGTTGCTGCGTTGGCGCCATTGCGCTTGTGTCAAATTGTTGAAGCGCTGTCGATCGACCTCGATGGGCGTATCCTGAACCCCGACCTAGGACCCATACATGGACATGCATTGTTGGACACACTGGGTAGTCTGGTGACACATGACAGCGAGACGGACATCGTCAAGCTATCCCATTTCAGTGTCAAGGTATGCAACTTTGTATCTTTATTTCGTGTTGCTACATCGCCAGACAGGAATACCTCGTGGGAAATTTATCGCAGCGCGAGCACTCTTACCACATCGATGAGCAAGATGCTCACGCACAGCTAGCGCGACAGTGTATGAGTTACATGGCAGCCTGTCTGAAAGTGGAGCAAGGATTCTCCAAAGGTGTGTTACCAGCACACGAACCGTTAGTACCAAAAACACTGAATGCGCTTCAGAGTCACACCCGCTTCTCAATTACGCAACGTCCCGCGGTCTTGTCCACCTCGGCTATACTGCGCCGAACAGAACGATAATAAAATCTATTATGGCTCTTCACTCGGATGCTCGTCGATACCCGTCTCGTTGGAAGCCGATATGTGAAGGAGCAACGTATTGCTATCCTTACCCTGGTCTGCCAAGCCTAGAGCATGACTTTCTGCTCTACATCCTCATTGGTTATGCCCCTGAGCCGTTCCTGCGTCTATTCCTCGGCGATGCTCCCCTTCGAATACAGACGGGTACAAACCCACTCATCTACGCCGCTCAGGACAAGGTTGAACATGCTCGGACATTGCTGTCATGTGGTGCGAAGCTCAGTCTACCCGGGAAATTTATCCATACATATTGGCGGGACGGCGTCTCGGAGACCGGCCTGCCAATCGAGGCTGCAGTTCGAGAGGGGAATCGTTTGCTGGTTGATTTATTCATAGCGGCGGAGAGTCCTGTGCCATACAGACTCTTCTCAACGGCACTTCCTACCGAAGGAACCTCCACTATCCCTGCTCACGTCGTCGCCAGATTAATGCAAACCGATCAATTCGCGGAATGGGCAGCAAACATAGAAGACAATACACTGCTGTTGCGCGCGCTGGACCATAGGAACTACCATAACTGGGGCCAGCCAACGGAGGAAGACGTGGTCGTCATGGCACGGAGGCTCAGGCAGGTCGGGTGTGACATTTCTGGCAAAGACTCGTTCACCGAATTACTCCTCCGTCAAGCTGCATCCGCTGGTCATATCTCCACTATCGAATACTTCCTCTCCGAGCCCGAGGTCTCGCTACCTCCTGACATCTTGCTGGATGCATCCGGAAATTGCTTCTCCAACGAGGCCATGATCCGTTTTCTCATCCGTAACGGGGCTGATGTCCACGTCGTCTCAACCGGACAAAGTACTGCGCTCCACTTCGCAATGCATTATTGCCCGGAGGAGAAGAACTGCCTGGAAAGGACCAGAATCTTGTGCGAAGCAGGCTGTGATCCATCCATGCGCAACTTGTACGGTAATTCACCATTTGACCTTGCCGTGATACGTGGGTATACATCCGTCGTCCAGCATCTACTTTCCGTTGGGCTACCGCTATCCCCTGACATCCTGCTCCGAGCAACACTGTGGTATAGCAAGGCGAAAAATCCGTCAATGTTCCGTTTTTTGCTCGGGGAGGGTGCGGATGTTCGTGCCGTTGCCGCGAATGGAGACACCGTGCTTCATGCAGTTTTGCGTTCTCATTTCAATTGCTCGGAAGACTGCTTGGAAAGCACTAGAATCCTGATTGGTGCAGGATGCGATCCGTGTGTCCCGAATTCAGCTGGCCAGACACCGCTTGACATCGCAGTGACCAGTGATCACATTGCGATCGTCAAATATCTTCTTTCGCTAAACACGCCGCTTTCTCCCGACGTCTTGCTCTTCGCATTTAGTGGAGGGCATTTCTGGAAGGTGCCAATGATCACACTTCTCCTCAACAACGGCGCCGACATACGTGTCATCACACCTGACGGAGATCATCCATTACATCTCGCAGCAAGGGCCACAACACCCCCACAGCTCGATGGTTGGTGCTTAGAGGCAATAAAGATTCTCATGAATGCCGGGTGTGATCCATCTGCATGTAACTCGGACGGAGAAACGATATTCCATGTTGCCGTACGACATCGACGCTTCGAAGTCATTGAGTACTTATTCGCTCGAGGATTATCGGTCCCATCCAATATATTACTCGCGGTGTCCTACCACAAGAAGAACGCGCGGACTATTCGTTTCCTGATCGAAAAGGGGGCTGATGTACGTGCTGTTGCCGCAAACGGGAATACTCCACTCCACCTCGCGGTTCAATCCTCCTTGGAGTTTCTCGCTCTAGAGTTCACGAAGATCTTGGTCGAGGCTGGAAGCGATCCCTCTGCGGTCAATTTATCTAACGAATCACCCATGCATACCGCAGTCGACCGAGGATATATGCTCGTCGTCAACTATCTGCTCTCACTTCATGTTCCACTCCCTCCGGATATTCTACTCACTGCATCTGCCAGTCGCTCAGAGATTATCGCGCCTCTGGTTCGCTTCCTCGTCGAAAATGGGGCAGATGCGACAATCGTCGCGACGAATGGTGATTCGGCGTTGCACTTAGCCATGGCACACGGAGATCAAGACGACCGTTTGGAAACTGCCAGAATTCTGATTGATGCTGGATGTGATATGCGTGCCTGCAATGCAGCCGGAGAGACACCACTTCTCGCCGCGGTAAGAGGTGGACATACTGCTATCTTGAAGGACTTCCTTTCCCGAGATGTACCACTCCATCCAAATGTTTTTCTTGCCGCGGCCTCGTGTACAGATCCTTGGAAGAAAGTGCCGACAATCCGGTTCATCGCTAGGTTGGGCGGTGCAGAAGTACATGACGTCGGATCGAATGGGAATACTGCCCTACATCATGCTGCGGCATCCGGGGATGAAGACGATTGCGTGGAGGCTGCCAAGATCCTCATCGGTATGGGATGCGATTCCTCGCTACACAATTCGGCCGGAGAGACACCCCTCCATATATCTGCAAAACGGCATCACATTGCAGTCGTCGCATTCTTGCTCTCGGAAGGGATCCCACTCCCCTCGGACGTCCTTCTTTCTGCCGCTTCGGGGAACTGGAACATGATTCCGATGATGCGTTTCCTGATTCGCGAAGGCGCTGATCCCTGTGCTGCTAATGGCGGTGGGGATACCGCACTGCATGTCCTTCTGAAACGCGACGTTCGGAGCTCAACGTTGAATTGGGAGGTCATCCAGATCCTGCTTGACGCTGGTGGTGACCCTTGCGCACGGAATCTGACCGGACAAACGCCCATCGACCTTGCTAAAGAGAAGGGACCCCTCTGCGTGCAGAATTTCATGCGATTAGTAAAGAATGCCCAAAAGGTACGCGACATCGTCATGGATGCAGTTTTGGACTGACCGAATCGCCAGGAAATGCCTTGATTTTCTTGTGTTGGAGGACGACTCGATTTACAAGGGATCGTACTCGACCGTGTATACCTAGTTGATCGCGTTGACATGGATGTTCTGCAAACCAGAGCCTATCCGTTACGAACGCTGCAGTGAGTACTTGGCCAGTAAGCTCGCGAGCAACGATAGGGAAAGGAGCAAAGTCACTTCTCTTGAAAGGACAGGTTTGCCAGGCGAACCGAGGCACTTCGAGTATACTCGCTGTAAACAAACCTTTGCACCGTCGGCGAGGTACTACGGTCGACTCCGGGTCTCAGCATGCATGCCTGAGTAGAAAATACGCACGCGAACGTGATATTTCGATTCGCTCAGCGGAGGGTCTCAGTAGCCAGTTGTGTCCGAAGATCCCGTGCTAGTAACTTCGGATCAAGTGGACCGTTCAAAGGAGTCCATTTCCAGAAGGATCGTGATCTACTAGCAAATATGACCAAACAGTATAAGGTTGGTCCGTTCAGTGTTCTCGCTTTCTCTACAGTCGTCGCTAACCTCGTCCCCGCTCTTAGCACCTTGTCGTTAGCATGACCGAACTCATTCGCAGCGCCAAGTCGGGTAGCGATTGGACAAGGAATGAGCTCGCAGCATGCAACATCACGGTCGAATATCAGAATGCTGCCACCTTCCTCGGCATGCACAACTTCCCCCAGCCCGCCACCGTTAACCCGGCTGTCCTCACGGCTACAGAACCTGACGACGCAGCAGATGACGGTGTGTATGAGCTCCTTCGTACGATGGATCTCGCAATGTCTCCTGCACCTGCAGAGGATTCTGCTGTCGACGACTTTGCTGCGCTGCTGTTGCGTGCGCTGGGCTACAGCACGAGGGGCAGGGTTTTTAAGGACGAGGAAGGACATCTCTCTAGTCATTTTTTTGTGGCGAGGATAGGCATGCCAAAACGGACGTGTGCATCGTCGACCAAAACCAAAGCTTGCTTCTCGTCCAGGAAGACAAACGACAGACGGATAATTCAGATCCAGAACCACAGCTCGTCGCAGGAGCCGTCGCCGCCTTCGCCGCAAACAATCAGACTTGCCAACAAACACTCAATCGGCTCCCCCTTGATTCCAAGGTCATGGTTGGAATCGCTATGAAGGGTACCGCGCCGATTTTCTACAAAATCAAGGTTACGGCAGCACTCGTAACTAGCGTCGGAGGCGGAGTTTGCCCTCGGGCGGCAACCACCGTCTATGCGCACGTTCCTGATGTCCCGAGGCCAAATCGCCGCTGGAGTGAAGGCATGAAACCATTGGATAACAGGCGGATCATTCTGTCTTGCTACGAAGCGTTTAAGCAATTCGTGAACTAGAGTGAAAAGTGGGCCAATTTTCCCGGGGCCAGACGGATGATCGATGTCGCTCAACCAGACGCAACGCTTGATGGCGGCGACGAATTTGAGCGTACTCTTGACACGACATAGTACCCGTACGGTCGAACGCATCGTCGTCCCCTACTTGAAATATCTCGCATCGATCATCCTTGCCGACCAGGGACATTCGGAAATACTCGGTTTTCGTCGCTGTGCGTGCCTCAGTCCAGGGACCGTCCTGTTGTTTGGGCTTGAACCGCAGTAGGCGACGGAGAGCGCGTCGACGCGTTTTTTCCAACGTCCAAAGAACTAAAAAAAAAAAAAAAGGGCGACGCCATCCGGAACGACGCAGCCAGGCCCGAAACCGCTCACAAACGCACCGACCGTCAAACTCTGGACGCCGGCAGACATGTCACAGGCACCGGACGGGGGCCTAGTAGAACAGGATCTCGTGTGGTGCCTGAAACAAACCCGAACAGGAAACGCGCGTATGGGAATACGGCCAACGGCGCGCCGGTCGCGCGTTTCGCCGAGGCGCTCTGGCTGCCTCGGAAACGGCACGCGCAGAGCTCGCTGGCAAAGTAGAAAACTCTGAACAGGACAGGGGGTTCCCCCGCCACCCCTCCCCACCCATGTGATCCCTGAAACGGGAACGTGCGCGCACGCGCGTCTCTTCTGAGCACCATAGGAAAGCGCATGGAAAACGAGACGTTTTTCATTTTCATTCCGGGCCGGCCGGCCGCACGCGCGTCACCCGTCGGAGCCCGCCTTTCGGGGAAAAACACGTTCGACCCGGTCCTTGCGACGCCAAGTCAGCATCTGAAACTAGGCGAGTAGCCTAAATCGCACGTGAGTCCTCGCCCGACCCGGGTGGAGTAGTACCGCACCTTGGAGATACCGATCTGGGCGTTCGCCCTCGGGTGTTTGGCACGCCCGATCTGCCCACGCGTTCCGTCGTCAAGTCCTTTCCATCATTCCCGACGTTTCAGGTGCCAGCGTGCTCAGCGTCGTCGTCGGCGGGAGCCTCCGACGAGCGCGACCGCGCCAGAGTGAGTTCGTATCTAACCCCCCCTAAAAAAGTACCCAACGAATCAAGTCGAGTAGCTGGCCAAACACACGTTCGAGTACGTCGCGTCTCGGGATATGTTGTTGCCAGCACCTGCTAGCAAGCAGTTGAACCTCGATCCAGACCTGTTTGTACGCACGCACGAGCAGCCAGAAGGGAGCGTTTGCAAACACCACCATGTAACCCGCCTCAATTCCACCATGGCAAAAAGAAAGTCAGGGGGGGTATACGACCCTAGGGTCGAAGCACACACAGGTATATATACCAACGTCGAGAGGGGAAAAAAAAAGGAATGACCTCTAGTGACACAATCCTCCCTTACCCTTCCGCACGACAATAAGTGGTCAGCGACTCAGTCATCCGATGCGACGTGGATCGTTCGACGGTGCGGCGTTGTAGCAAGACGTGTAAGCAGGAAAAGACGAAAGAAAAAGGAGAAATTTTTTCATCGCAGTCATGAGACCGTCCCAGTGCAATCACTGCATGTCGTGCGCGAGCATCACGCTCGAACGGCCTTCCAAAACGATGCGTACCTGCGACGACGACGCGTCAAAAAGGATCAAACCAAAAAATGCAGGTCGACAGCACGCACATGTTGACCATGTCCAACGCAACGTCGGGACCTTTTCGTATGCTGATTGGCGAGACGACGAACCCGTGCGTCCTAAAGCTGCACGTCGTGCGCGCGATCATGAGACCCCTGGATGAACATGGAGACACGATCACGTGTGCTTACACTTCTTGATACCAGGGCTGTCTTGCCGCAGACCGCCAGAGAACGAAGCCGCCTGGCGAGAGCACCCTCGCGAGCTCAGACACCTCGTCGTCGACGTCCTTGGCCCCGGGAGCGAACCAGTCCAGATGATCCATGATCACGGCCCGCGTGAGCGAGCCTGTCGAGAGACCACGGAGGACGCTGGTTTAGTTTGAGTTTGTGTCCCGTACGCGCGACAAAAACGCTTACTTGACGATCGTATCGGTGTGCAAACGGAACGCGTCTGTCGCCTTGGCGTTATC
Source organism: Tylopilus balloui (assembly GCA_038089995.1). Lineage (NCBI taxonomy): Eukaryota > Fungi > Basidiomycota > Agaricomycetes > Boletales > Boletaceae > Tylopilus > Tylopilus balloui. Next base: position 10,645 of record JBBPLW010000178.1, read on the forward strand.
GGCCCTCAGCTTCTCGAACCCTGCACGCGTGAGATAAGATGGACACGAGGTGGAAGTGTAGTGGCCACTAAGGCACTAGACGATGGCAATGCATGAGAAAACACGTAAAATCACACGCCAAGCTCAGGAACGCACCAGGGGGTAAAAGTAGGCGCCATCTTTGAAAGAGTATGTCGAAGGGATGGGGCCCAGCGTATCTCTGACGAATTCGTACATGCTACCTTCGTTCAGCAACATCTTCCGTTGGTTGAGTGGGACACCGAGCGCGTGCCAGCAGAACGCGGGAGTTTTCAAAAGTGCAACGACGAGCGGGTTCATGAGCAAAGGCATCAGTTTCTCTCTCCATATTCGCACTTGCTCCTCTTTCGTAGAGGCATTGCAGAGCTCTTCTGCATCCTTGGTCGCTCCAGCAAGGGCAAAGATAACTTGAGCGAGACGGATCGCCAAGCCACTGTAGCCGTTCATATAAAAGGCTTTCGAGAACGCCTTGTCGTTGATGTTCCAGAACTGGTACGCGATGGAAGAGAGATACGGCGATATTTTGGAATCCAATAGTTCGCGGAATCGGTAGTGTCGACCTTCTCCAAACAAGGCGAAAAAGTCGTCGTAATCCAGAGTGAGCAACGCTGCAAGCTTCAACTCCAGAAGATGGCCCTGACTGGATGATGGGATCAAAAAGACGGGCAACACCGAGAACGGTGATTCCCTTACCATGGGTTCATGTCCACACAGTGGATCTTGTGAGATAGCGTAAGCGTTAAAAACAAATGTTAGCATCCCGACTCACCCTCCGGGGTTGCGCATTAATGGCGTAGTGCAATGCATTGTCTCCCGCAGACGTGATGACAAGCATAGAATCGTCAGGGCCCAAGTCCAAATGCTTCATGTCCTCAAACGGGTCCTCCTACGACCCAACGTCAAATTCCGTTCCGCCCGGAAACGCATGCAGCGGGAAACCTACCCAAGTAAATGAATAAATGAACGTCCTAAACTCCTTGTGCACAGGGTGTTCGTAATACGGTAACCTCCAAGGCTGACAGAGCACATATTCCTTTCAGCGTAGGCACGATCGTCGACTAGAGGCTACTTACATGGCCGATTTGATAATGGAACGAACTCAATGGAGGTGTAATGCTGATCGTCGAATGCGCCGGTGCCGGCTGCTCGACCTCTACCATCGGTTTGCCTAAATCAAGAAGGGGAATGGTTTTCGGGTCTTTGATGACGCTGAAGGATACAGGGGAGAAATTTCCAATCATATTACCGCTCTCCACTTCGAACGCATGGCAGAAACGGGATACGTCGCAGGATCGCGAACGGCCAAGCCAGATGTAGTAAGGGCTACAGAACGTTGAGAGCGAGGCGAGGCGGACATGAACGGCCAGTTACTCACATGCGCACGATGAACGGGATGATGAAATGATTCCTGCCGTTGTACGTCTTGACCTGACGACAGACATGAGGCAACGCAAAGCATGAAACGTGTGGGAGAACATACCGTGCCAAATTTGTACTCGAGGTAGTCGCGTCGGTGAGGCGACAAGGACACGTGATCAAAGTCGAACCAAATTTGCCAGAACCAACGGCTGATCCAACCGCATTCCTTGCTGGTCCCCCCAATGGCTTTCTCGTGGAGCGATGGCTGGCGTCCCGAGGTGTAGAAGTCGACGACGCCGAGCAAGCCTGTCTCTGGAGAGAGGACGTAGTCGATTCGGTCGAGGAGCGCATAAAAGTTTGGCATCTGGGGTGGGTGGGTACTTGTGATTGGAGTGGAGAAATGAGACGGGCTCACCATGGAGAGCGAATAGCTGAGGGTGATGAAACTGACGCTGCCCTTGGGGTCTGTCGTGGACCACTCGGGGAGGGAGAACTCTGTGGCATCCTGGCAGAGGACGGTGATGTTACGCCACCCTTTGCGAGCGAAGCGTTTCCGGGCGACGTCCAAGAGAGGTTCGCAGAGATCGATGAGATAGATGGCGTCGAACTGAGAGACCGGAAAGTGCCTGTCCATGAGCTCAATGTTGTGACCTGATCAATGATTAGTCCTGGCGTGGCCAGAAAGGGGAGGAAGGGACCACACCGGTGCCACCGCCGATGTCGACCCAGATGAGTCTCTGAGAGGGATTCTTGGCACGAAGGGCGCGGAGGTGACTGACGGAGAGCCGCATGAGGGTGTTGCGTCCGCGGAGCAGGCCGCTGCGAGTCCTGTCGTACACATCCGCTTGGCCCTTGTAAAACTGTGGTCGACATCATGATGAGAGAGGGCGGAGAGAAGCGAGAGTGTGGGACCTTATCTAGACGGGTCCTCTGATCGGTTGCACCGAGTGGACGAATGAAGCAGTGCCATATGAACTTGAGGGTGGGCACTATGGTGTCACCAAAGGCCAGAGCGACGAAGAGGAGAGAGCCAGCGAGGATGAGACACGCTGCGACCGTCGATGATCCTGTATAGTATGCAAGGGCACTGCCAAGGTCTCTGGGGAGAGGGTGAGATGGAGGAGGAGAAGGAAGGGAAGACGGACCGTCTGTTGAGGTAGACGAGCACGCCGGCGAGCAGGAGGAGGCCGCGGCGGGAGAACATCATTGGCGGGGATGAAGGGACGAGGTCCCGAGGCTGGAACGGTCTTATAGGAAGACCCCCAGGGGAAGATCATTTATTTGGGGAGAGGTTATCATAGTATCTGGTCGATGGCACGAGGCCAATCGCATAACTCCACTGCGCACGTACCGGTTACGAACGTGCGACCGGGGTGGGAGATAGCGGGAGAGCTCACTCGCGTAGCCATCGTCCCTGTATTCACCGTGAAGGCGCGTGGCGTCGTCCACAGTGCAGTCCACGGACATGAATCCGTTCTGCTATGTATCCCCGTCAGGCAACCCTGGGCGTGATTATCACAGCGATTATCACCGACCGTGCCGTTTAGACGCTGGGAATCCCTACATAAACCGGTCTTCCCAGCGGCTGCTCGTGTAACCTGCGCGTAAAGCCCACCATCACCTCATGTATCTCCAACGAAAATACGTCGATCTCATCCACCACGTTTCTTCGAAATGGGTCAACTGGGATCCACCCATCCCGATCGAGGTTCGACATGTCTCACTTCTCCGCCCCGATCTCACCCTCCCCACAGGTGGGCGCGTATGGCGTCGTCGAAAAAGAAACGGGAGACTTGCGAGTCGAGGGAAACATATATCAACCTGAATTCCAGAGTGAACTCGACAGGCTCCAGCTACATCTCAACATGGGAGACCACCCCGTACAGGAGGGTGGCCCCGAGGAAGACACCATCTACTTCTCCAAGGGTGCGAGACGGATCGAAATGGCGATGGGTCCACAAGTGTACGAAGATTGTTACTTGCCATGTCATCGGATCTGATCTGATCTGATCACAGTGGCATCGCAGGTCTCGCCACCGCGTCCATCAGCGGACGATGGAAATTCGATAACGGGAGACGAGACGCCCTCCTCATCATGTCCTGCCCCCGTACCAGATACCTCCACAACATTCCTTTAAAAACTCTCTACAAAGTACCCATGCTCAAGGGCAAGTGGCTCGTCACTACCGTTCACGTCTGCCCTGCCTTCTCCATGTACCTCTCCAACAAATGCAAGCCCCATCTTCCCGCTCGGATTCTGACTTGATTGGCTGATATGTGTCCTCGTCCACAGCCGGCGAAGAGGTCTCTCTTGCGCTCGTCGGCCAGGTGCCCGTGCCAGCCGCACCCGGGATCAGTGCAGGCGCCGAAGGCAGCATCGGTTGGTGGTCCGATACCCAAGCCGACGTCTTCCGCAAAGGATGCGACAAGGCCGGAAACTATTGCTATACCCCGCTCTACACCTTGAAGCGTTGGACCCCGTGGGCTGAATTGACGAGACACTATCGCGACAGCAGGGGTCCAGAGCCACAGGAGGAGAGGGAACACGGGTGCGTGGCGCGTTTTCTTTTCGCACGTCCGATGGGCGATCGCCGATTGGTGCCACTTGCAGGTGGGTCGACGCGACCCCAAACTGGCCCCCCCTCGACGAAGATGGCGAAGAAGACCCGATACAGATGGTGAGCATTCCTCCCCTTTGGCGGCCTCCCCGTGCCTGAGTGCGAGTCTCACAGAGCCCGAACGAGGAAGGGAGAAGGAGCGACTTTTGACGATCCCGTCATGGCAATGCTACGAGCGAAACGAATCCAAGTGACAGTGTACTCATCCTCGCACCTCAATGTAACTCACATCATACCACCTTCATGTATATCTCACACTCAATCCAAGGATGGTCGGTCATCGTACACTTGGGGTCGGTGGCGGAGTTCGAGCCAAGTCGCGCTTAATGCGCACTAAGAATTCAAATATTCAGAGAACGACGTCGTGCCTGTATTCAAACTCCGATTAGCGCTGTGAGTTGCAGGCACGGTTACGTCCTCAAGGCCTCATATCCCGGATCCCTGGCCACACCTCTACAGTGCACCAGATCATTTCATGGCTGCGACGGCGAGTTGGCTGCAACGCCTCGGAAGTTGGCCAGCTTCGCCGCTTAAAGTGAGACTCGTGGGTATCGCGCAATCACGGTAGGATCGAGGAAAACATGCCATGTGTGGTATACCCTCGCGGTTCATAGTATAATCAACGACGCACGCCATTACAAACGTTAACTGGGAATAGGGAACGAAGCAGCAGACGGGAAAGCGCAAACGAGAGCACGATCGCGTACGAATCATGTATGTAGACGATCAGCTACGCATAGAGTATGAGAGGCCAACTCGGGCAAACGCTCAAAAATAGTACATGTACACAGAAATATGCGATGATGCTAAGGGGTGGGTTATATTCTACAGGATCGACGACATCCACTGTCAATGTGGAGAAAACGACCAACGAACGAAAGGAGCGATCTAATGAGACAAAAGGTGACCGAAGACCATAAGACACGCTGCAAACTGGAAAGAAGCGGAAGAATACAATCTATAGAATGCATTCGTGCGATAGAAATGTCATGCAGAGGTGTTGGGGCTACTACCGGCAGAAGCCGGCACTTCCGAGGGTTTCTCTGGAAGCTCTGTCATGGTAGCAGACGATGGGCCACTCGCACCTGGCGGTGGGGGTCCGTGTGGTGGGTAATTACCGTACCCTTGCCATGTGCTGGGGTACCCACCATAAGGAGGCTGCGCTGGCGGTGGATAATACCCATAGAAACCAGGCGAGTGAGAGGGCACGAGAGCATGATGCTGAGGATCCGCGGGAGGTGGGTTATTGTAACCTGGGTAACCGTATGATTGAGGTGGTGGACCCTGGTGCGTGTGAGGCGTGCTTGGAGACGCACTACGGAAAGGTGAGCCCACATGGGCGGGTGGAGGTGAAACTGCGTACCCAGGTGGACCGTAATAGTTGGGTGGGAGTGGGTAAGGAGCGTAATGAGGGTGAGGAGGGATGCTCGACACAGGTGATTGGTCGGGGTAGCCGTGTGGAGTAGGGGTTGGACCGGCCTGGGAGGAGGTGGGTGTAGCGGGCGAAGGGAGTGTATTGGCCTCAGTTGGAGAAATAGATCCGGATTGGTTGGCCTTGCCCTTCCGCCTCTTGCCGCTGTAAGGAGTGTAACGACCCCGCTTGCCGTCCGAGGCGCGGCCATCTGTGAGGAGGGGAAGGCCAGACGACAACGGCCCGGTCAGTAAGGGGGGTGATGAATCGACGTCATCCGCTTCGCCACGATAACGGGGGATGCCGTCGACGCCAATCTCGACCTTTGGGGGATTGCGGAAATGTGTCTTGTCGAGGTACTCTGGGCTGATGTCGAGGTAAGCGAGCTCGGGCAACGAGGACGGGGAACGAAGACGACCCTGTTCGACGTCTTCGATTTTGTAGTAAGAAATGAGGTGCTGTGAGACACCGCCTATGGTGAGAGAAAAGGTCTTGGTGGGGAGAGGCGTGAGAAAATAGGCGTGGAGGGGGAGGGGGGGGGAAACGAGGACCGACCTTTTTCATGAGGCCGTCGGTTTTGAACTTGTAGCTGTTGGTGAGACTGCCGACGAGGACCCGTTCGCGCTGTCTGTCGAGGCCAAGAGAGCCTGATTCGCCCTTGGGTCGGCTGAGAGACTGGCCGTCGAGGCGGGCGCCGTCCACGTTGTACTGAGAGTGCTCGTTGACGGTGTCTGGTGGGTCTGCACGCACGCCTCTGTGGCCTGCGCCGCGCTTGTCGGTTTCGCGGTAGAGAAGAAAGTTGCCGAGGATGCGAGAAGGGCTCCAGAAGAAGCCGTCTGTCCAGCGCTTGATACCACTCTCGTCCTCGTCAAAGACGAATACGGAGCCGGAAGTGATCATTTTACGTTCCGAGTCGACGAGCCGGCGGGTCACTCTTGGAATTAGGCCGCGACGTGCGGCTTCGAGGATGAGGAGCGCATCGCCTGTGGTCTCAATCCAGCCGGACCAAGGCGGCTCTGTCCATGTTGTTGCGGGCTGCTGCTGGGATGGGGTCGTGGGGGGCGGGTTTGAAGGAGAGTTTGTGGACATGAGATGTACTACATGGTGGTGGTGGAGATAAAGCAAGAAGGATGAGCCACTTTGAATCAAAGTTTGACCCAGACAAGGTTGACTCACCGAGCAGGTAGATTTGCGAGTCGGAGGCATGAACGTGCGCCCTTTTAGGATATTTCACGCCACACCGGTTCCATAACCGCCAATGGGTCCGTGCGGGCACAACACCGACCATACCCGCCCAACGCATCCCACAACCCGCCATGGGCCCCGCCCAGTCCGTGCGTGCTCATTGCTTTGTCCTCGAACAAGGTTTCCCAGCACGGCGCTTAGTCATCCATGAATCACTGTCCGCGAAGGTTCCCCCGTAGGTGTGGGTCACGGCCTACTTCATTCAGCAGCGCGGTGCATTGGCCGTCGGCTTGACCTCCTGCGGACCCTGCTCTAGCCTCTACCGTCTCCGCCCCCTTGTCTGCGATATATTTATCCTCCAACAGGCCACCACGGTCACAAGCCCAGCATGTGGTCTCAACCATCAGCGATGAGTAGGACTTACGAGACATTCGTCTGGGCCCGATGCAGGTCCCATGTGCTTGCTGTTCTTTTCTCGCGGTGTGCAAACAAATAGAATTCGTTTCTCCCCATCAGGCCTCGGAGACCTTTAACAGGCTCTTTCTTTATTCAAGGACGGCAACTCGCAGATCTTCCCAGTTCGTCTATTGATAGTCGCTCTGACGTAGCAGCTTACAATTTCTCCCCTGCAAAATTAAATACCACCTTCATCTAGTTCTGCCCATCCACCACGGTCGTTTTTGGTGTCGTATGACTCCTCCCGATGCAAAGGCATGTAAACACCGATATTTCCACGAGAGCCGGCAGTCTTTCGCCTTCTACTTGATGGTTTCGAAACCGATTCATCGTGACCACTTGACACCCATTTCCGCGGCAGACGTCCCGGTCCAGGCCAGGGCTATCTTGACCGAAATCTTTTGACTTGATTCTGCGCCGCTGTGCTGCCCTCGGGTTTCTGGACGAAATATTCCTATCGAAACATGATGGATGACGGCCGGGTTCAGGCGAAGGGTGCACATGGGTTCTATAAGAATGCTGCTCCAGGATATAACTCGAACGACAAGACTCGCAGGGTCTGCAATGGCCACCTCTCGTCTCTTGACCCTCTTGACCTCGCTGACTCTGATAGCTCAAGTGAGCATCGTGGAGGCGGTGTCCCCTGTGACAAGCGGTCTACCAGGAACGTGGAAGTACGCCGCATGCTACGTGGACAACGCCCACGGACGTGTCCTTGGAAATGAGTACGACAACAGCGCGACGACGGTCCAGAGTTGCATCGCCCACTGCAGCGCCGGCAATTTCACGCTTGCAGCCATCGAATACAGCGTACAATGCTGTGAGTCATATCCCGTTCATTGCGCGTCATCGCTGTACGTTGACGAGCTGGTTCCCTCGTCAGTCTGCGGTGATTATCTGATTAATGGAGCCGTTCAGGCACCTGAAAGTGATTGTAACATGGCTTGCGGGGGGAACGCGGCGTGAGTATACCATCTTCTGCCATGTATAGCATCTTAACGTATGCGTAGGGAGGCGTGCGGAGGCCCGAATCGCCTCTCCGTGTACACTTCGACCGGGGGGGTGACAGCGCTGCCCGTGCCTACGATTCAGACTACGAGTCTTCCCGGATCGTGGAAATATCAGGGATGTCTCTCGTGAGTGGTCATACTCTGCTCTTATGCTTGCCATTCTGAATGGTCTGACCCGAACAGCGAGCCGTCGACCGGAATTAGAGTGTTCCCATATGAGTTGGACTGGACGACGAACAATACCGTCGACGCGTGCCTAAACCAGTGCGCCGCGTTTGGTTATCCCGCTGCCGGACTGGAGTATGGAGAACAGTGCTGTACGTCTTCATACTCCCGTCATCATCATAAGTATGTATGGTAAACGTTCACCTTGCTCAGTCTGTGGTGACGTTTCCGATGTCACCACCAACGGCGGGACGTATGTCCCCGACTCCGAGTGCAATTTTCCTTGTTCCGGAGATCCCATTCATTTGTGTGGCGCTGGAAACAGGTTGACGACCTACTACTGGTCCGGCACACCGCTCTATGTATGGAACAAGCCGGGGAATACCGGGTATTACAAGGCAAGTCTGAAACGATCGCATCTCCCGGTGGATGAGGCTCACGGTCATCAGTTTTTGATTGGTGGCCTCGTGGTCCCGTTGATCGCGACGGTGGGTGTCAACGACAAGGTGACCTTCCTCGAAAAATGGGGCACGTCCGAGTTCCCCAACTCGACGGGCGCATATGAATTGGATATCAGCCTGACGGACAACCACCTGTTGGCATGGCGCGAGATGCACGTCAAGACGGACGTGTTCTGTTCGGGGAGCATCATTCTCCCGGATAAAGGCGCACGACAGATCAACGTCGGAGGATGGTCGCTCGAGTCGACTTTTGGGGTCAGGTTGTACTATCCTGACGGAAAACCGGGGGTGAACGGGACGCATGATTGGGAGGAAAACGTGAACGAGCTCTCGCTTCAGGCATGTGACGCGCTCCCACTTCAATGATGTGGTGGATTTACATGATGTTGCAGCGCGGGAGATGGTACCCGACGGCGATGATGATGCCGAATGGCAGCATTCTCGTCGTGGGTGGCGAGATTGGTAGCAATGGTCCACCCCAGCCTAGTCTAGAGATTCTGCCGAAACCTCCGGGTGGTGATACGGTCATCACTCTCGACTACTTGCAACGAACCGACCCGAACAACCTGTACCCATTCTTGATGGTACTTCCTAGCGGGCGGTTTTTCATCGGTGAGGATATCTATTTAAGGATGAGGAGCTACTTATGGAATGCACTTTCAGGTTACTACAACGAAGCGCGCATACTAGACCCGGTGACGTTGGGCACCGTTCAAGTGCTGCCCAACATGCCAGGTGCAGTGAACAACTTCCTCGGTGGTCGCACGTATCCAATGGAAGGAACGGCCGTGCTTTTCCCGCAACATGCACCGTATACCGATCCGATTGAGATCCTGGTTTGTGGTGGATCGACGCCGGGTGCTGGCATAGCCCTCGATAATTGCGTCTCGATCACCCCTGAGGTGGCAAACCCGACGTGGACGATAGAGAGAATGGTGCGTGAATGCGTGGCATGCTGCGAAGCGTGTTTGCCTGACGTGAGCGGATGACTGGGTATAGCCATCAAAGAGAGTGATGCCGTGCATGGTTACGCTTCCAGATGGGTGAGTCCTCGCTTAGACGCAGCGCGCGCGAGGCCAACTAAAAATCGCTGCAGAACGTACATGATCATGAACGGCGCCCACCAAGGTTTCGCCGGATTCGGACTGGGAAGCGATCCGAATTACAGTGCGCTCCTTTACGACCCTACGAAGCCCGTCGGCCAACGGTTCTCGATCCTCGGTAACACGATCGTCGCACGCCTTTACCACTCCGAAGCGACGCTCCTTCCTGACGGTCGTGTGTTGGTCTCGGGTTCGGATCCAGAGACGTACTATCCCAACGGGTCGTACGTGTACCCGCAAGAGTTCCGGATCGAGGTGTACATTCCGCCGTATTTGAACCAGGGATTCAAGCAGCCGACGTTTACGATCACCGAGACAGACTGGGCATACGGCGGACGATACACGATCGGCGTGACACTTTTCCAGGGCACGACAAGTACGATGCGTGTTTCCCTCGTCGCAGGTGGGTCCCCCGAGCGGGTTTGTCGTTTTACCGTGACACGGACCGCTGATGCGTTCCGATGTAGCGTCGTCCAGCACACACGGTAACGTCATGAGCGGCGGACGCATCATCTTTCCCGCCTTTTCCTGTTCTGGGACGACGTGCACCATCACGGCGCCGCCTAACGCGCACGTCTCTCCGCCGGCTTGGCATCAGCTGTTTGTGCTCGATGGACCGACGCCGTCGCACTCGGCTTGGGTCCGTATTGGGGGTGATCCAGCTAGTCTTGGAAATTGGCCGAATCATCCTGATTTTACGCTGCCTGGGGTGTAGATGCGTGCACTAAACGAGTGGATGGGAGGAGTAGGGTCTCTTGTAGGCGAATAAAACGGGGTTTGTTGAGGTAAGGAATCGGTGTGGTACATACCCTTCTTGTGTGGGTCACTGGACCCGAGCCAGTTCTCATCGGAACTGGCCATCTCGCTTTTGGTGTGAATAATTTATCTCGTTGGGCAGTGATATCGCCTGTTGAGTCGGTAATGGCGTCTGCGAAGTTCCCCGTCGGGATGCATGAGCACGGCGAACTTGTGTCCCCCAGTCGAGCGTCCACCGGCACGATGGGTCTGCCGGAATGTAGTCCGACCAGGAAGGGTCATTTCCATTCTCGTTCTCACATGTACATCCCGATGGGGCTACGGTCAATACACGTATGCGAATTGCCGTTCCACAGCTTCTTTCGCCGGGCTACGGAGAGCCGGAGCACGTGAACGCCGTATCTACGGCATCCAGTGGCCAGGTTCCTTTCTTCGCCCTCTCACAACCCGCCGCCCTACGAAAAACGACGTCCACCGTACCAGCGATGTCGGACCACGCTGCTTTCGTCGGGGGCAAGCACCTGCGATTCCGCATTCTTGTCGTCGGACGAGCCAACGCTGGCAAGACCACACTCATCCAGAGAGTATGCAAGACGACGGAATCCCCGATCGTTCGTGATCGGAACGGTAACAAGGTTGGCACAGTGTTCGCTTCCACAACCCCCCCGTATGCTAACGGATCCACTTTAGGTCGACACCATCGCACACGGAACCGAAGAAGTAGGTCTTTGCGGGGTTGTTGAGAGCATACTAACCTCGACAACACGTTTTAGCGTGGCAAGCATGATGTCGAGCACGAGGTCTCGTTTGAAAGCAATGACCGCTTTGTTTTCCATGATTCCCGTGGTTTCGAGGCCGGTAGCGTGGATGAACTGCTGAGGGTCCAATCCTTCATCGAAGAACGTGCGAAGGAGAATGATCCGCAAGATCGCATACATGCTATATGGTTCCAGTCTTTGTTGCACTACTCTGTCGCTCGTATGAATGTTGTTCACAACAGGTATTGCATTCCAATGGACGACCATTCAAGGCCAGTGACCAGGGCAGAGGAGGTTTTCTTTTCCAACCATGGGACAGGAAGTGGTAAGCAGGATTGATTATCCACGTCATTTGCTAAGCTTGTCATTAGTACCTGTAATTGCCATCTTTACTAAATTTGATGCATTGCATGCGGTTGCGTTTGGGGAGCTTCGAGAACAAGGGATGGGCATTCGAGATGCAGCTGCCCTGGCCCCAGAACATGCAAAGCAGATCTTTAACAGAAATGATTACTTTGGCATGCTCAGGAGAAGGGAATTTCCTCCAAAGGGCTGTGTGTATGTCAGTGGTGAGTAATCAATATTTACTAATGACATGAAAAATCTCAATAGTGTGATTAAAGGAATGGATAAAGAGCATGCAGACTGCACTGCACTTCTTAGCAGCACTGCAGAAGCACTGGATGATGAATCCTTGGAGAGACTACTAGTTTCTGCTCAGCAGGTAAATCCAGAGATTTGTGTCAAGTTTGCAGTAAAGAGGAAAGTAGTAGATAAATGTGGAAGCTGTAACATTACTCATCAGCTTTGCTTTAGAACATTGCACAAGCTCTTGGGAACTGAAGAGATCCAGGACAAATTCTGGGAAAAATATGGTAAGGGTACTCAAGTGGCAATGGGAGGATGGTTTCCACATATCTGGGTAAGTGTCAACAAGTTAAATTTGCAACATCCAACTGACAATGGTAATTCTTTAGGTAAGAAAATATACAAACAATAGACAGTAAGAGCTGATGACCACTATGATTTTTGATGAATCTATATCAGAATGTGAGTCTTTTCCATTCTGCCATTCATACTCACACTACTGATTCATTGCATTTTGACAGGGGGTAAGTTTCTATGCCTGTAATGTTTCTATTCTGTCATCCATGCTCACTGGTGCTTTATTATCTGTGTTCTGACAGGATGTAAGTTGTTGTGTCTGTAGTGCTTCCATCCTGTTATCTATACTCACCAACATTTCATTCTATATATTCCAACAGGCAGTAAGTTGATGTTTCTGCTCTGCCATTTGTGCTCATTGCCTTGTTACTCTTTGTGTTCTCACAGCAGGTGAGTGTCATTCATGCTTTTGTACTGAATTACTGTATCTAATGGACACATAGTTGGTATGTTTATTTGAGTTGATTCTTTTCATGTTCCCACTTTATTTTAATTTCAGGGTGTAAGCAATCAGTCTTCTGTGTTCATCATATCTGTTGTACTCATACTCTTTCTGTTTCCAGTTGGAAGCTTTTGAAAGAGAAGATATCCAGCAAGTGTTGAAGTCAATGGTTGGTTTTTCATTCTTCTTTATTTTATTCAAGTCATTTATATCATTATAGTGCAAAGGACCAGGCATCAACCAAGCTTGTCTTCTCTCTGCTGGTATATATTTTTCATTTTCTTCATGCACTATTTCAATTTAATATTTATTCCAGCACTTCTGCTGATATTTGTCCATTCATTCTATTCCTGGGACAAAAACAACACTGGAGATCACCTCACTGCTTCATTTGAACAGTTCAATGGATCTTCACATGCAGAACTTATTGTATCAGCTGTGGAGGAGGCTGTTCAGTCTTGTGGAGAGGATTTGGGTTCACTGTGTGAAAATATCATCCAGATTGTTCTGGAGCACCCACTGGGTAAGTTTACACCCATCTTTTCAACTCAATGATTGATTCATAGATCACACATAGATCATCTTGCCTCAACTGAGATACACTCTCAAACCAGTGCACAACAGTCTACAGCTTCTTCCCAGACAGATGCTACACCTGCTCTAGATGTCAAAGCCAAGAAGACTTTCAAGCAGAAACTTTCTGGATTGCTCAAACATCAGTGAACAGTTACAATTTTTCATTAGAAGATACCTGTACTTGTAGTATTGTGTTCATGATCCAAGTCTCAGGTTTTATGGTTTTGTTTGCTAGATGTCTATGCCCTTTTGAATATATGCTGCTTAGCTCACCTCCAGTACACCCCATCATGTGGATTTGGACATTGTTCTGGGACTGTCACTGGTCTCGTGAGGAGTTTGGAGCAGCCGAGCGGATGTTCTTATCACATCTCATGCATCACGCTCAGACCACACACAATCAAGCATAGGCAAGGACTTTGATTCTCATCACTTTTCTTTGCTCCCAAGCAAGCAGTGATCTACAATAGCACGGTGCAACGCCAACCAGGATGATGTCCTCTATCTCATAGGTGCTTCAGTTTCACCCATGCAAGCACGTAGCGACGGGCCTTAACCGCCACGCCTATTTTCTCTGTACTCACTGCTTCCCTTCCCTTTGCCTTGCAGCGGTCGCGGTCTTTCTGAGCACCAATTCAGTGCCTAACGGGCAGGACATAAGTGGGAGGGTGACATACGACGGATCTCCGGCTCGACCAGAACGCTAGTAGTAGACCCCTGCGCGCGTCGGCTCCTTCTCCAGGGCTTTGGTAGTGCCCGCTCAGACCTCCAGAGTCGCTATTCGTGCGTGCTGGTTGGAGTGGGGCCATGGCTTGCATGGATATCTCGTAGTACCATACCGCGGACGACGTGGCATCAATGCCAGTCAACGATAACACGATCCACGGTGACACGTACGCCCGTCTTGAACAACTTCTCCTTTTTTTTTCCTCCTTTCGTTCGCCGATAACGTTAGGACCGACTCGAACTAGCATCACACACGGGGACGCGCTTTTGTGAGTATGGCAGACGAGATCAGCATGGGCGTATCAAATCCATGGCTGGGGGATTAGGAATACTTCCTCCCCCTTTGCTAATTTGCTATTTTTTTTTAAAAAATAGGCGGTTGGTACAGGCGAGACAAAACGGAAAACGGGATATCATACGGGTCGTCAAGGGTCTTGAAGAAAAAAAAACGTCCGACGCTTACATTGACTAGATGAGCCCGTAGCCGCAGCGACTCACCACTGGACGAGAGCATATAAGTGACGTCATTGCGTGACAACAAATGGAACAAACATCGCTCAAAATTTGGGCTGGGAAGAGTTGGTCTCAACGTAGGATTGGAATATGTTTGCGCCAATGCTCATGGGGACCAGATATTTCAAGGCAGACTTGGACTGGTCGTAAAACTTGGCTGCCTCGGACAGGGTAAAGTTGTCGAGTTCGTGGACGAGCATGCTGTCGGAAATGCAACGGGCTGATGGCGCCGAAGTGCCGTTTTCAGCGCGTTGGATGAGGGCCTGAGAGTTGCCATAAATGTTGGCGGCAGTGATGTTTCTGGTACCAGCACGCCAGTCATTGGAGTCATACTTCTGGAGGATGGTGCGGAGACCATGGGCATGGGCAATGGTACGAACACGGTGGTCGACGTCACCAAAGGGAGGCTATATGAAAGAGTGAGGAAGAGAATGAAAGGGAAATCGAATGAGACGCACACACTGGCGGATGGAGATGACTCCAACGACGAGTATGATTACTTCCCTTCCATCTATAATGAATAAGCGAGGGGAGCAATGAGGAAGAAAATGGCATACAGCTAGCAGAGCGATGAGCGAGATGGACGAGTTGGAGAAGAACATACTGGACTTGGCAAAGAGCTCTTCGTTTGTGAGGGCAGTCACTAGAGAGAGGATGGATAGGAAACATGGGGAAAAGAGAGAGGAAAGGACTATGAGGGTGGAACCAAGTGTTTAAAGAGCAGTCTGCAGGAGGAGAGAGGGAGGGGACTGACGCATGCAAATTTCATGACCATCTGTTGCGCCTCGAGGGCGCTGCCACCAATGTAAAACACGGCTGGGATGGGCGCGTGGGGAAGTGAAAATTCGCACATGCTTGATTTTCCTGCTGGAGAAAGCATTGCGAGAGCAGGCTGGACCGTCATTGAAGCTGCAACCTAGAGTATCCGGCTATACGGGAGTGAGCGGAGTTGAGATAGAGAGTGCGAGACGTACCTCTAGAGCGGCAGCAAAGTCTGGGGGTAAGCCAGCATGTTTTGAGGTAGTGCATCGACCTTGGGGTCCACCAATAGTTTGGGTCATTCGAGGGGTAAGTAATGCCTGACCAATTTCCTCGAAGGGACCTAGGCTGTTGTCCGTTTGGTTGTATGTCTGACATCTGGGACTGATTGCTCCTGTATTTGAACGTGGTCACGGTATCACTGTCGACGATCGTAGCAGGAGTCCAGACGGAGGGTAGGAGTGGCCGTACAGTCTTGAACTGGATTGGTGATTTGAACCTTTTCGGTGGTGCGATCGAGAGTGTAAGCAGCAGATACGGTGGTGGCGAGGAGAGAGGTAAGGCGGGACGATGGACGCGTTTTCGGAGGGGAGAAGCAGAGTGTCGTGTACGTACCAGTAGCGCAATAACCCTGTTACGCTACACTCCTCATTTGGACGCACTGGAGGTGAGCCTTGGCTACAAAAATTTCCCTGCTGACATATAACCTTTTCCCTCGTAGATTGATTTCGCCGACAGGCAAGTGATGGTGATGGACAGATTGAGATGCGCTCGCCGTTACAACCAATGAAGATTTCCATCAACCGTGAGTCTGTCCTTGTTCGACCCACTCCGAAATCAAAGCAGCAGCTCACCCTGTGGTCGCCGTGTTGGCCGTAGAGTTCGTCGTGGTACTTGTGATGGATGATAGGAGGAGCCGGCATTGATGTGGACGCGGGCTTGGTCCACCTTGCCAAGACCACAGTGCCTCGCTTTGACCCCACACTACAAAAACGAAAACGTCCACCGCATTGACCACAGTGGAACAATGGCACTCGAGCGCATAAATACCCCTTCGAGCGGATGGAGAGCCAACGGCATACAGACATGTCCCTCTCCTCCGCCATCCGCAATTCAGACCGCAAAGCAGCCCGCGTTCTCGGCGTCACCCTCATTCGCGACAGTGCCGCTACCGACGCTCCCAAGACACCCACAAGCATCGTACACGTGCTCAGAAAATATTTTCAGTCAGTCTGCCCGGTCGATTCTGGCCATGTCGTATGGGACGTACCGAACCCCTTTGCACCCCCCGATCCTGCCATCGCACGCCTCCAGGCAGAAATTGCCCGCGCCCGGCAATTCGAATTCGTTGCGCCCCACGAGGACGACCCCTTTGGCAGTGAGGACGATGCCACGAATAGCCGGGACGATGCCTTTAATAACGAGGTCGATGCTTACAATAGCGAGGACGACGCCTATGATGGCGAGGGCGATATATTTGATGGCGAGGATGATATCTTTGATGACGGGGACGATATTTTTGATGACGAAGACGCCGATGCCGATGTCCAAGACGACGAGGTCGAGGACACACCTCCCGCCCCGATCGCCCTCCCTCGTCTCCTCCCTATCCCCCCCCTCTCCCCCTCCCCGCCCCCTCCCGTCTCCTCCCATGAGAAGGAGGGCTCGGGCTCGCCTGTCCCCTGGGCCGATCTCGCACAGGCTTACAATGACATCGCCGAAGCCGCGGAACGCGCCGCTCGCAGGGCAAAACGCGACGCCCACCGCTCGCGCTTACAGACCCTCGCAGCCCTCGGGCCCGCAGCCAGCTCAGCCCTGTAAACGACTGCTGCACGTATCATCCACAGACTCTTCACAACGTACTTTGTCGCCATGTATAAACAGACCACTACTATAGTTGACTCCATCATTCATGTACATACATCCCAAGCATCAATGCCTACACACCACGCGCACTCACTCTCTCTACTTGGTGCGCTTGTAAATCTTGTTCAAAAACGCCGTGAACACGGCCCGCTTCAGCACGCCCCCGTCCACGTTTGCCTCGGGCTCGGGAACGGCCGCAATCAGCCCATCGATCCGCACCTTGGCGCCCTCCTCGTACACCCTGTACCGCTCCCGCAGCCCGATCGCCTCGTACACCGCCTTGACCCGCGCCTCCTTGTCCGCGTCTTTGCGTCCATAGTTGGCATCGAGCACCGCCCGCTGCTCGGGCGTCGCCACCTCGAGCGCCACGTTAACGCACCACGAACACTTGTTGTCCACGATGTCCGTCCCGACCTTGCCGATCTGCTCCGGCGTGCCCGCGTAGTCGAGAAAGTCATCCTGGATCTGAAAATACTCCCCCAGCGGGAGCAGGATCGAGAGCGCCACCTCGTACGGGCGGACCGTCTGTCCGCGGACGACGTACGATTCCGGCACGCCGCAGACGCGCATCGCGAGCGCAACCGAGAGGTAAAAGCTGTAGTACGCCGTCTTGTATTGCACGATGAACGCATGTCTGTGGAAAAAAATAGGGACCGTCGATCGAACGCGAGAACCCCGAAACGCGCGCACGGGGAGAGGACGCACTTTTTCGACGAGAATCGACTCAGATCGACCTTGTCCTCCGGGGCCGTGATCACGTCGACCAGCTGACCCATCTCGGTCTGAAACGTCGTCTGTCCGAGAGAGAGAAAAAAAAGCGCACGCGTCACGATGCCCCTTCTTCTCCTCCTTGGCACACACACGCACCTCGTGAAACAGCTCGAGCAAGTGCACGTAGTACGGCTCCGCGCGGAAATGCTTCTTGAGCAAGTGAAAGATGGCTCCTTCGAGCATGAACGAGTCGTTGATCGCAATGTTGCCCACGCCTTCGACGCGGTACCAACACGGCTGCCCGCGTCGCGTGATCGACTGGTCCATCATGTCGTCCGAGACGAGGAAAAAGGCTTGCAGCTACGATCGGACCCCGGGCGCAGTGAGGGTGGGCGGCCAAAGGGAGAGGACGAGGGAAAGGAAACGCACCAGCTCGATACACCACCCCAGCAACGCCGCCTTAAAGTACTCGTCCTCGGTCAACGCGCGGCCGCGCAGAATCTCGACCGAATCGACGACGCTCATCCCGCGGTTGAGTTTCCCGCCCGGGACGTTGAACTCGAGGTTCTGTTCCCGACGGGAATCGTCAGCGTTGGGTCTACGGTCTGAAACGCACGCACCCGACGGTACCACTCGACGGCCTCGGACGGCATGCTTTCTCCTTTGAGATGATCCAACAGGTCGTCTCTCAGCTTTGCAAACACGCCCTGGAATTTCTGACGTCGCCCTTGCTTGGGATCGGTAGCCATCGTCGTCGTTGTAGCTGTAGATCTGTGGCTGATAAGAGAGAAAAACTAACCCGATGTGACGTGTGCCAAGTTATCACCGTGCAACGCCCATGTCTCAGATATCGCGCTCTTGTCCTCGTCACCGTCGAGACTATATGTGAGTGGTGATGCGATTGAGATGGTGTGATCGAAAACATAACACTAGTCGATAAGCTACGTTAAATGCCAGCGATGCAAGACGGCCGTAGGGGGTCGTCGCGAAAAATGCAACTCGTCAACTGCAAGGGAGTCCCGTTTAGAAACCGCCCATGCCACCCATGCCGCCCATTCCAGGTGCACCACCTGCCGGCTTCTCTTCCTCCGCCTCGACCACGCATGCTTCGCTCGTCGTCAACAAACTCGCCACACCCGAGGCATCTACGAGAGCCGTCCGTACGACCTTGAGTGGGTCCACGATACCAGCCTTGATCATGTCCACATACTCGCCCTTGCTTGCGTCATAACCCATGGCAAACTTGTCCGCATTGCCGTACTGACCAAGCAGCGTGCCGACGATCACAGAAGACTCCTCGCCCGCGTTCGAGAGGATAGTCCGTGCGGGGTGGGTCAGCGCCCGGCGAATAATATTGACACCAAGGTCCTGGTCAAAGTTGGTGGTGGGAACGATCTTGGCATCCGGGTTGGATGGCGGAGTCGTCGAACCAGGCGCGTTGGTCGCCAGTGCCAGCGATGCTTTGAGAAGGGCGACACCACCACCAGGGAGGATCCCCTCCTCGACGGCAGCACGCGTCGCGTTGAGCGCATCATCGTAGCGGTCTTTCTTCTCGCTGACCTCGACCTCGCTGCTCCCACCGACCTTGATGACCGCAACACCACCGCTCAGCTTGGCCAGCCGCTCCTGCAACTTGGTCTTGTCATACTCGCTCGTCGTAGGGTCAACGAGAACTGCGCGAATCTGTTCACAACGCGCCTGAATGGCATCCTTGGAACCATCTCCATTGAGAATGATCGTGTCTTCCTTGGTGATGGTGATGGATCCAGTAGACCCGAGGAGATCAGGCGTAGCCTTTTCGAGTTTGATGTCGAGTTCGTCCGTAAAGACAGTACCACCCGTAAGAATGGCGAGGTCACCAAGAATCGACTTGCGGTTGTCACCAAAGCCAGGTGCCTTGATGGCAACAACCTGGAGCTGACCACGCAGCTTGTTAAGAATACAAGCAGCCAACGCCTCCCCATCAACGTCCTCGGCAATAATCACCAAAGGACGGCGCGACTGCGCAGCTGCTTCCAGCGAAGGAAGGATGTCTTGCAAGACCGAAATCTTCTTCTCGCTCAACAGAATGAATGGCTTCTCAAACTCGACCTTTTGCGTCTTGACGTCGGTGATGAAGTAAGGGCTGATGAACCCACGGTCGAACCGCATGCCCTCCGTGATCTCAATTTCGTCTTCGATCGTGCGGCCCTCCTTGACGGTGATGACACCCTCCTTGCCAACTTTTTCCATCGCCTGGGCAATCAAGTTGCCAACGTGGGTGTCGCCGTTGGCAGAGATGGTTGCGACCTGGGCAATCTCGGCCGTCGTCGTCACCTTCTTGGTGTTTGCAGCAAGGAACTCGACGACACGGTCAACGGCGGCTTGCGACCCGCGACGGAGGTCCATGGGGTTACATCCCGCAGCCACGTTCTTGACACCCTCTGAGTATATAGCGCGCGCCAAGACCGTCGCCGTCGTCGTCCCGTCGCCTGCAATTTCGTTCGTCTTTTGGGCCACGTCTTGAACGAGACTGGCCATGCATGTGAGCGTGCAAAATGCAGGAACAAGAAAGGCCGTGGGCTTACCGGGCACCGAGGTTCTCAAATTTGTCCTTGAGAGTGATGGACTTGGCGACCGTGACACCGTCTAGAACACTCTCGCTGAGCAAAAGACGCGACACGTACAAGAGGGCAACTCACCCTTGGTAATTTTGGGACTGCCAAAGGACTGTTCGATGATGACGTTGCGACCTGCAAGGAGGTTCGTTTATGACAGTTGCAGGGGTGGAAGAGAGGTACTTACCCTTCGGACCGAGGGTAACGCTGACGGCATTGGCAAGGACGTCGACACCCTTGAGTATGCTCGCCCGCCCGTCGTTGGAGAACTTGATCTCCTTGTGGGCACCGCGGGCCAACACAGGCCGTACGGCTTTTGCGGCTGCTCTGCGGGCTGCGCGGGACGACGAGGACGAGATAGCGTGCATCGTTGTGATTTTTTCGAAAGGGGAGGACGAGGAAAGAAGAAGAGACGAAATGAAGACGGAGCAGAAACGGGTTGCAATAAAAACAGGAAAAATCTAGAATGCACGTGACCCGCGACGTGTGGCTGTGACTCACAGCCACTAACGGATTAGGTCCCGACATCGTGCGCAGCGAGCAACTCCTTGCGAAAACCAGAGATCACACACGATAGAAATTCGTTGTACATCAAACACAGACAGACTCGTGTGACGCGCAAACGGGTCGAGAGAGCAAGACCACATAGTTTTGTTACAAGGCTATCCGGCTGGCATGGATCAACGAGGCCAACTTTTGAGAATCCATCTCCTCGTCTCTCGGAACGAACCGACACGGGAACGGTAACGGATGCCTGAAGAAAACCACGTCAGCATCCCGTCTCCCTCAGCGAAACACCACGCACGTATTGAACCCCCGCGTCCACTTTATATCCTCGGAACCCTCCGTCTTCTCGATCTGGAACAAGGTCAGCATGCAGACGATCGCAGACCACAGTGACGCATCCGCGACGTGTCTCCCTGGGCTATGTGTGCAGCATGAGTGCCTCGAACGCTCAAATAAACGCCCAGCAGACGAACCAGATCCGGCGACCGAAACCAAAGACATAAGAGACCTTGTCCTCGTTCAGAGACCCGTCCTCGAGCAAGAATCGCTCTGGCATGAACGCCTCTGGGTTTGAGTACCGTTTCTCGTCATGCGATATCGCCCTACCACACCATCATCACCGTACGGGCATACTTGCATGTTCGCGTGCTTACCAGACATTGGCCATAACCACCGAACCTGCAGGGAATGGATGAATGAAACCGCCGCAAACGCCGACGGCACTCACCTTGCGGAATGTAATGTCCCTCATAGACATCGTCTTCGGTGGTGGCATGAGGCAGACCTAGAATCTCATCAGCGGGCTATAGAAACCAACACGTCGCGATCGAACGTACCTAGAGTCCCCACCGGATGACACCTCATCGTTTCTCGCAATACCGCATCCACATACGGCAACGACGTCCGGTCTTCAAAGTCGGGGAGTCGCTGCCTCCCGACCACACGGTCGATTTCTAGCTGCGCACGACGTTGTACCTCTGGGTGGTTCATCATGAGATAGACAAACACGAGAAGCGTAGCGTGGGTCTGTTTTCCAACGCATTACTCCACGCTTACGGCGATGAAACGATGAAACGAACCGTCTCGACAGAGGCTGAGGACACCGTCAACCTCAAAGGATAAAACGCGTGGATGTGTAGAAGAGAACAATCACCTGCATACAACGTCCCTGCAGACTCCTTGAGGGCTTGCACGAGCTCTGGGTTCTTTGAGTCGTCGTGGAGTCGATGTCGGATAATCGCATCAGCAACCATGGACGGCGCTGCATTTCCTTGGTCCTGGGATCCCCCGTTAGCTACACATGCAGGACCTATTCGAGTTTCGACACGTACGACGCGTTGTTTAACCCAAGAATACGGCGTGTTCAATCCATCATGCACCAGTCGCCTGCACTCAGCGGCCTCGGACTTCCACCCCATCCCCGGAAGCCACGACGGAAGCACGTTCACTGCATCATACACGCGTGAATGAATTGAACGAGAAGCAACGAAAGAACCCCTACCAAACGGGAAAGTGTTACACAGCC